>JAVQJL010076981.1:0-10002 GCA_036024295.1 Nannoperca obscura
GAATCACTACCTACCATCAACCCTCGGTGACGTGATGGCTGAACTGGGCTGTAGACTGCTAGCTGGTGTTCCTGTTGAATTTAAGGCATCCAGCCTGTCTGCAGTTTCCCTCAGCAAATTAGAAATTAATTTATCCATTTATATGTATGCCGAACACAAAGTAGTAAAAGTTAGCGTCCAGCCGTTGTTTTGCGTCTATTTGCTGTTACCTGTGCTAAAAAGCTCCGCCAGAGCAGGATTCATGTGTGCATGAATTGATTACTCAGCCTGGGCATGAAGGCCCACCCATAGCCATTAGATTGACAGCTTGGCCCTGCAAGGGAAAAACTAAAACAAAAGGGAAAAGAAAAAGGAAAAAGTATGGAGAGAATTTTGTTTCTTTTTAAAACAGTCAAAAAAAGTGGTTTGAGAGAGAAACTTTCCACACTTTTGCTTTCAAAATCTAAACTTTTGCTTTCAAACTCTAAACTTTTGCTTTCAAACCCTAAAATTTTGCTTGCAAATCTAAAAGTTTTTCTTGCGAACCCTGAAGTTTTGCTTGCGAATCTAAAACTTTTGCTTTCAAACCCTAAAGCTTTGCTTGCAAATCTAAAACTTTTGCTTGCGAATCTAAAAGTTGTGCTTCCACTTTTTTTGACTGTTTTAAAAAGAAACAAAATTCTCTCCATAAAAAAGCAAAAGGACAAACCGAAAGCAAAAACAAAAGGGAAGATAAAAAGCAAAAAGAGAAAAATAAAAAGGAAAAATACAAAATAAAAGGGAAAAGCTAAAAGAATAAGGGAAAAGCACAAGTAAAAGGGAAAAGAATAAGGAAAAATAAAGGGATAATTTATATTTTTTCTTTTATTTATTTCTCTTTATATTTCCACATGTATTGTCTTATTCTTTTACAGATTTATTCTTTTTTGTGGCACTGCTATCGCTCCGTAGTCCTGGAGGTCCAGAGCGATCATGTCGGCCAGGCTCAGTTTGCTGCGGGAACACTTGCAGTACACCAAACCAACCAGAACCAGATCTGAGATGACCGGGAGGACAACATAGACCACCAACTCCAACTTGCTGTCGTCTCCCAGGTCCAATTCATTCCAGTTGTAGCCCTGGGGATCAACAAGAAAGAGTTGTATTAAAAAAAATGTTTTCTATCTGGGGACTTTCACAGTGAGGGCCTTATTTTTGTAATTTTGGATGTTTTTTCAACAGATGCTGTGATGGTTTGCAATCACAGGATTATCATCCAGCTCTAAAAAAGCCCCAAAAGTCCCAGGTTTACAGTAATTTGATTATTTGCAAGTTTTGCAAGAATACAAGGATGCATTACAAAGTACAATATTAAGTTGGGTTGTGCATCATTTTGTCCACACACTGAGAGGCACTGCAGGTGCAGCATCATGACATCACATTAGCACGGTGCCTTTTTTCAATGAGCAGCATGAGTCAGACGATCAGCCAGGTTGTAAACGAATCCACTGTGTTATCATATTATTCAGGAAATCTTGACATCGAAATGTATTTTGGGCCTGCAAGCGGCAGAAATTTACAATAGATTATGGTTGTGCACAAACTTTCTGTGAGACAAAATCTACATCAGACAAAATAAAACATGCTGACACCAACATGTCCATCAAACATTTGATTTTAATTTCCACACCTGTTCCTTAACTAACCCCAGAAATACAATGTTTTGATGAACAAACAGTGGGTTCGTTGTACACTGATAAGGAGGTTGCTTTTTTATTTTACAATTCCTATGGCTCTCTTTTGATTCAAATTTGATTTGTGTTTGTTTTATATATATATTTACCCATACTTCAACACTTCAACAGCAGCAGCTGTGTATTTGCAGTGCTGCTCATCACACATTACACATCTTTGTTTGATCCAGACAAGAAGGATGATCCTGCACCTATTCTTCTGTGACAGAGAGAGAGGGGAGAGCACACAACTAGGGGAAGAAGTTGAATTAGTAATAATCATTAATGGGATATGAGTGTGTACAGATGGAGAGGGAGAGGAAGATAGAGGAGAGAGGATCTCAGTGCATCCTTGGAAGTCTCCCGGCAGTCTATGCGTATAGCAACATAAATAAGGGCGGGCTCAGGGTTAACCTGAGTCACTATAAACTTTACTAAAGAGGAAAGTCTCACCCTCCTCACATTTAAGAGTAGGCTTGTCTGCCTCCCCTACACAAATTGGAAGCTGGTTCCACACAAGAGGAGCTTAATAGTTAAAAGCTCTGGCTCCCATTCTATTTTTAGAAACTACAAGGAACCCTGCATTCTGGGAGTGCAGCGCTCTAGTAGGGTAATAAGGTGCTATGAGCTCTATGAGATATGATGGTACCTGACCATTAAGCGCCATTAAAAAAGATTTATTGCAAATATTTGCTAATATTGCAAACATATGATTCCTTTTCCTGGTTTTTGTCAGTAAACGTGCCACAGCATTCTGGATCAGCTGGAGAGTATTAAGGGACTTGTTGGGGCAGCTTGATAATAGAGAGTTGCAATAATCCAGCCTATACATAACAAATGCATGTACTGGTCTTTCTGGATCTTTTTGAGATAGGATGTGCCTGATTGTTGAAATGTTACGTCAATCAAAAATCTAAAAAGGTAGCCCTTAAAGTTTGTTTTATGTAGGAGTTAAAGGACACGTCCTGATCAAAGATAACTCCAAGATTTAGATTTAAATAGGTAAATAGCTATTTAGACTATTTAAGTCTAAATAGCTTAAGACTTAAAATAGACTTAAGCTATTTTAAGTCCTCAAATAGCCTATTGTTGTGTAGAAAGTCACACAACTGATTGGCAACTGCTAGTCAAGGGATAGATATAGGTCTATAATTTGATAAAACCCCTGGAGCATGAGTGGGCTTTTTAAGAAGAGGTTTAAGCTACTTTAAAGGATTATGACACATAGCCTTTTAATAAGGACAGATTGATCATATCTAGTTAGGAAGTGCTAACTAAGGGTAAAACTTCTTTAAACAACCTAGTTGGGACAGGGTCTAAGAGACACGTTGATGGCTTGGATGAAGAAATCATTAAAGTTAGTTGATTAAGGGTAATGGGAGAAAAGCAGTCTAAATGTTCAGGTTATACAGTTTCTAAGATTCCTTCTGTTTGAAGATAAGTCACTACCAGCTGAGGGCAGGAGGTGCTGAATTTTGTCTCTAATTGTTAGAATTTTATCATTAAAGAAGCTCATGAAGTCATTACTACTGAGATCTATAGGAATACATGGCTCAACCGAGCTGTGACTGTCTGTCAGCCTGGCTACAGTGCTGAACAGAAACCTGGAACTGTTCTTTTCCTCTATTAATGATGAGTAGTAGGCTGCTCTGGCATTACAAAAGGCCTTTCTATAGATTGTAAGATTATCTTGTCAGGCTAAACGTGATTCTTCCAGTTTGGTGGAACGCCATTTCCTTTCAAGTTTTCGCGATGTTTGTTTTAATTTGCGGGTTTGGGCGTTATACCATGGAGCTATCCTCCTCTGTTTTATCATTTTCTTTTTTAGAGGGGCAATAGAGTCGAGTGTCATTCGGAGTGAGCCTGTAGCATTATAAACAACATGAGTCCCCCTTAAATAGTGATGTAGTTAGCCCATTTACTGTTTTTATTAAATATTGACTCAGAGAGGTCATTAGGTTGTGACATTTCTACAGGCCACCAACAGCCTACATGATTTGATGCTAACTATGCTACATACTGTGCTTTTTGTTTGGCACACAACGACACTTGTTGCCAGTTTGGTCTGTTAGCGAAGGACGAGGCAGATTCTCCCTAAAACCTATCGTGTCGTGTTCTTCTCCACTAAATCAAAATGAACCGTAATCGCCACCTAGTGGACAAATCTGAGTATATTACTAGTGGTTTGGCCTGTATGTGATTTGACTTCTCCAAAATATATTTAATATAAAACACACATTTACATGGTTGGTCATTGGGTGTAAACCGTGTTCTATATAGAATATCACATTGTGATATGTTAGGCTACACTGGGGTAACAGTAGGTGTTGAGAACTGTTGTGAGGTTTACACTTGTCACAGTCTTGGGACTGGTTGTGTTTTTTGGGAATGTTATTTTGAAGGGCAAATCTGTTTACTGTTTTATTTAGTAAATCATGTTTCATGTGTTTTCGGTTGTAAGGTGTTCCTGCTTTGTCTTTGTGTTTCCCCCTGTGTCTGATGAGTTCACCTGTGTGTTTTTTGTTCATGATTTTGGTTTTATCTATTTAGTCTAGGTGTTCTCCTTTGTGTAATGCTTGGTTTATTGTCGTAGATTCATGGTTTTGGTATGTACCATGGTTTCGGCTATTCTGTGTGGTGTCTAAGTTATGTTGTTTTGTCCCTGGTCATGGTTCATGCTGTACGATCCTAGTAAGCTCGCTGCGTCTTTTTGTCATTGCTTCTGCCATTACATTTCCATTAAAGAGTTTATTCATAACTGCTATCTGGTGTTAGTTTGCATCTAGGTCCTAGTTTCCACATCACTGATCACTGATTAGAACTTCCCTGCCTGGTTTAAATGTATATTTCAGGATTTTTCAGCTTTATTGCCCAGTTTAAATCATTTGTTAAAGTAAAGTAATCAAATGTAATAAGTTACATTACTTTTATGAAGTAATCAAAATAGTTACATTACTTATTACTTTTTAAACACGGTAACTAGTAATCTGTTACCTATTACATTTCAAAAGTAACCTTCCCAACACTGTCTACATCCACATGAATATTAAAATCACCTACAATAATTACTTTTATCTGTTTTAAGGACTAAACCTGATAAGAACTCAGAGAATTCAGATTAAAAAATCTGAATACGGTCCCAGAGCTTGGTACACTATAACAAACAGTCTTTTACATCCATCCTGGAAAACACAAACAGCCAATTCTAAGAACAAGGCTCCACCTCCTCGGTCTGTGCATCGAGGGATGTGAGTTTTAATTAAATTAAATTAAATTAAATTTTATTTACATAGCGCCATATCATAAGGTTATCTCAGGACACTCTTTCCCTGAAAGAAGTTGGTCTCTTTCGCATGGAGACCAACTTCCACACACACAAAGACCCAACGTTCCCACCATGAGCAAGCACTAGGCGACAATGGCAAAGAAAACTCCCTTTTAACAGGTAGAAACCTCGAGCAGAACCAAGCTCTAGGTGGGCGGTCATCTGCCTCGACCAGTTGGGTTGAAAAAGGGGGGGGAGCACGAGAGAGAGCAGGAGGAAGGAGAACATACAGTAGTACAGTAGTAAGAATAATAGCAACAACGGCAGTTGAGCAAGAACACAGGGGCAGCAGGTGCAACCCCAGATCTGGACTTTACAGCGCCGGAGGCAGAAATACCTGCAGAAATCTAACTGTATGTAAAGTAGTTAAAACTAGCTAACTATAAAAAGTAGTTTAAACTAGCTAACTGTATGTAAAGCATGAATGTTTTAATTGTTTTTGAATTATAAGAACTGGATATAGTGTCACCAAGCCTTGCTTTCAATTATTTCCAGTGGCAATTTCCACTTGTGGTATTGCAGCGAAAAATTTCCCTGCGTCCCAAAAAGCATTTTCCTCAAAGGCCACCACTGTAAAAGGGACGAGGTGACTGTTGACAGGTCACCTCGAACTGCAAAAAAGTTCCATTTTGACTCTTTCTATTATGAATTTTTGATCCATGGAGGTTCTATATTTGTAAAACTTTGCTCGAGCACAGAAAAGCAATTTTAAAATCTGTGACGTCATCACAATATAAACTCTATTGGCTTAGTGGGAACTCGTGGGTGGGGCCAGCGAAGGGAAGCACTTCTGCGCATATTCATTGGGCCGTATAACCGCCCATAAACTCGGAAGCTAGAAATATTTTTGGCGACCGATTCGAATGAATAGGTGCCATCTTGGGATCCGGTATCCAGTTCTTATAATACATCTATGATGTAAAACTAGCTAACTAGATATAAAGCAGTTGAACTACCTAACTGTAAACTAGTTAAAACTAGCTAGAAACTAGAATTGTATTTTAGTTTGAATGTATTGTATTTGATAATGTACAAAGATAATCTGTTCTTAGATTTAATGCTCTTTTCGATTCTGGCATTGGCAGCGATGTACCTACTTACAGCACTTGGGATTCATCTCTTACAAGTTCAATTAGGCACCTTGTTGTTTTCCATCATGATTCTATGCACTTCATGTAAAGCTCTTATTTGGAAGTCGCTTTGGATAAAAGCTTCTGCTAAATGCCTAAATGTAATGTAAATGTAAAAGATCCAATTGCAGAGACACAAGCAGATGATACGACTAAATGAATTGTTGTAGTTTTTTTTCTTTCCATTTTTGATTTTTACAATAACCATCTCGTTTCTAGCAATGCTGCATAATCTGATCCTAAACATTGCAAACTTTTTTCACATTTGACATCGAGGGTTTTCCATACTGAGTGAATAAAAGAGTTTTATATACAGTTATATATCTTTCCCAAAACAGTTTCCACATAATTCTTAGAAAACAAACCTCAAACCAGTTTTCATGCAAGTTCCTTCCAAAAGTGTGTGTTCTGTGGATTCTTCTGAGTAAAGGGGACCTGGGTAATTAAACCAATAACTATCTGCATGGTTAGGGTGAGAAACTTTTCTTATTATTTCATTTGGGTAAATAAGCCCCTTACTGTAATCAACCAAGAAAGAACTGCCATGACACAGTGTTCTACCCCCCCCCCCCCTCCCCCCCTCTCCTTCCCACTGTCTACCATTCATTCATGTCTTCTCTTTCTTTTCTCTGCTCTGCTGCCTTTTGTCACCCTGGTCTGTCTGTCCTTGATGTCTCCTTGTCCTCTTATCTCTCTCTGGCAGTGAGAGTTATGAGGAGTGACAGTGCCACTCAGATGTGCTCTTCTGCCACTCTGCCCCTGCCCCCCCACTCTCTGTCTGTGTCTCTCACATACACAATAACACATTTCCACCTTTTGCCAACCCATGCTTTTTAAGTGACCCCCTTCCCCGTCAGTTGAATGGTGTCTTACCCCAAAGCTCCTTTCCTGCCCTCTAACAGCTCTGTAAACTCTGTGTGCCGCCTGTCTGTCTGCCCTCTCAGTGGTCTGTTGTGCTTTTTGCTGCTCTCTCTCTCTCTCTCTGCTACCCCCCCATTGTCGTTCCATTACCTCCATTGGTCTGTCTAGCTGTTTGCTGATATAACCCCTCTCAACTTTCCTCATCTTCCCCCTTATTTCTTGAAAACAATGCACCTATAAAAACCTGTATATCATTTGCTAAGAAACATGTAAAACCTACTAAATGTTGAAATATCCAAATGCAACTGAAAGCCAGGCTTTTTCCATTCACACCTGGCTTCAAATTGTGATCTGATTATAATCAGCTGATGATATCCTGTCAGGATTGGACTGAATGGATCAAGTTCTGATCAAAATGCTATTTTCAGTTTGACAACCATTCCTTTTCCAATGATTTTGTTTATGGGAAAATGCTTTTTTGTTCAGTGTGTATCACATGAACGTGGTGTCAGATGATGAACGTGGATGTTGCAATACCCCGTCCATCCACTACACCAAAATCTCTTCACAGCCCTCAGCTGTCTGGGGGCTGATCTTGACTGGATGTCCAACTTTTTGTTGGATTAAGCTTAAGTGTTCTCGACTGCAGCCCTGGATGGAACATGATGAAATACATAAACTTTTCAACTGAAAATCACCAAAACAGGGTGATTTTCATTTTAATTCATCTCTTTGAAATTATCCATCTAAACCTTAGTTCATTCTCTGTTCACAATTCTATTTATAATTTTATTAAAGAGTGTTTGTCATCTGATTACAAGCAAGTAATCGGGATATAAAAGTTTGTTGGTTCTCTTATAATCATAAACTGGACAATTCTGAAGAGTACAAAGTACATTCACATCTGTTCTTTGGAGGTCAGACCAATGTGGCATGTGAATGGTATTTTTTTTACTTTTGGAAGTCTGTGATCAATCCAACAATACATATGTTCAGTCAGTGAAACTGTGTTCACCTTTTTTGCCACAGAAATAATGACTTCAGTTCTACAGTTCTAGAGTTTTCTGTCTCTCGCTTCCTCTCTTGCTCTCATCGTTCTCATTCACAGATTTCTTTTCCTCTTTTTCAGATTTCCTCCTTCTTTCTTCTTCCGCCCTCACAGTTAAAATCCCACTGTGATGTACATCTCATCATGTACAAACATACATCTCACATGCATCAAAATATTCACACAAGTCACGCTCAGAGGCAGGCCAAAAGTACACACACACACACACACACACACACACACACACACACTGGGTCTCCAGCGGTTACATCACTGGGGGGTATGACCAACTCTGGACAGTGGTACATTGTTTATTTGGAGACAGATTGGCTTTACGTAAGACACACACACATACACATGCACACTCACCCAGATTCTTGTATACACACACACACACTTAGACAATAAGGCACTCACGGCCACTCTCCCATGCACACATACTGGCTCTCCCCTTCCCAGGACGGGCATTGTGCTCCAATAATGCACTCAGTTGACTATTCATGCTCATGAAACATTCAGCGAAAGGGATCGTTCACTTATTCACTCACAGTCTCTCACTTCGCGACACACCAACACACATTACAACACATGCACACGTAGCTCCAGCGCTTCGACAGTGGCTCATTGTTCAGGCTCAGCCCTGTTCTGCACCTCAAACAGGCTCGGCTCAACTGTAACTTGTCTAAAAATGACAGGAAGCATCTTTTGTAAATCCCCCATCACTAAAAATAGCGACGGGTTATGTAAGCATATTCAATGTTCTTCGCTAATCAGGATGGCCTCTGGAAACGCCACATGGAACAGGATTAAGCTACAGTTCTATTACATGCACAGGGTGAGCGTGTGGTAGATTCTTGTGCTACTGTGCCAGATGAGTGATGTAATATGACAAGGAAGGGACTTACAGGTTTGTTGAATGCCTTGATGGTCGAAAGGCTCGAAACCATGAGTTGTTGATGAACGAAGAAGAACCCCCCCCAACCTTCAAGTTATATTTCTGGAAGATTTGATGCTTCACAGCTTAAACCATTATATTGGAATGTCTAATCAGAATTATTTCAATCGGGTTGAAGGAATATGGTCCATGTAACTGTAGCTAGCATCCTCTTTAACAACCGTGCGGGTCTTTCACACATATAAGCCTATAAACATAAAACTACATACACCTCTCTGCTGCCGTGGGGCTCTTTTTAACAGAAATACTTTTCATTCACTCATTTATTCCAGTCCATTCTACTGTTGTTAAGTTACCTTTAATAAAACTTTCAATGTTTCAATGTTGTAATGATTTTAGTACCAGTTTTTGTTGCTCTTTATATGTATAAACAGTACCAGTCAAAGGTTCGGACACACTTGAATAGAAAGTGTGTCCAAACTTTTGACTGGTACTGTACACTTACAGAGACATGACCTTTCTGATGTCAAACAGCCTACAGGATTCTACAGGGTGAAACTGGAACAACTAGTCTGGGATTAGTTTCTACTATGGGGGCAATGATTATTAAAAATCGGTGTTTGATGATTTCAAAATAATATACCTAAAAATTACCTTTCCCTCGTTCTCCAACTTTCAGTTGTAAATCTACCTGGAAAATGTAGTGTTTTATTGGTTACTTCAGGCTGTACCAATAGAAGTGAATCACAATCCCAGTCAATAAAATCAGCACGGATTGTTAAAAAACATCTTTCCCCATGCTGGTCTCATCTCATAAAATAGTTTTCAGAACATTTCCAACATGAAATGCAGTACATTTAATTAAGGACGTTCAAGCACTGCCAAGTTAACATTTTATATCAATAAAAAAAGAATTCATTCTTTCAGACATTTACATATTGAATTGACTGGTGGATCAACATCAGATGTCCCTGCAAACCTGGATTGGGTTTCACTTAGTTGAACTAATCACTTAGTTGAAGTATTCCATAAGCTCTTAGTACTGGCTAGTT
>JAVQJL010076992.1:0-30459 GCA_036024295.1 Nannoperca obscura
TCATGATAGCAGGATGTGTTTACAGCATTTGGTGGGGCCACTGTAATTCAGGCCCCTTCTTTTCCCTGTCGCTATGGCAATGACTTCCTGATCCTCTATGGGCTGATTTAATAGTCCTGGGGGACCTCTAAACACACACCATGGATGCTCTCTGGGCTCGACTCACCAGGCTTAGGCTGCCATTAATTCAATCAGTTACGGGTTAAAGCACCTGTGTGCACTTTGGTGAGTATGTGTTTGTGTGTGCAGCTTATTGGTGTGCGTATTCATGTAATAATTTTCTGAAGTATTTTAATTAAGTAGTTGTAGAATGTTAAAAATGTAAAAATCGGATGAGTTTTCAATTTGAGCATCATTGTGATTTGCTTTGTTTTCAGTTGCTCACTTCCAACAGACATTATTTCATCCATTTGATAGAAAAACTTAATTTTCTTTTAATTAAAATTTAAATTAAGTCTTTATATGATATACACATTGAATCAAATAGCTCATGTTAATTTGGGAGAGTTGCTTATACTGTCAGTCCCACTGAGAGTTAGTGAATCAGTCTGCAGCTTTTAGCTTTTGCTGAAGTAAATGAGCAGTGAAATCAAGTAAGACCAGTAAGCCAACGGCACTGAAGTAGTTTGATATTGATTTCAGATATGATGGACTAAATGCAAATACAGAAGCAGCATTCGTGCTTGATTTTGTGATAGTACTTACTATATAGTCTGTTTCTGATGGAGGTGTAATTTCTTAGGTACTATACTCACACAGTTACATTCTCACCTGGAAGCTGCCAATAGCACCACTGTTGTGTGTGTGTGTGTGTGGGGGGGGCCAACGGATAAGACTGTGGTGCATATCAGATTTACACTATACTGATATGTGCACCTTTTAAAGTTGATTTAAATTTAATTAAATTTAATTAATTTAATGAAATTTAATTTAAAGCAAAAACACAGAGCATTTATTTGAAGTTCTGGCCACATGGCAAAGGTAAGTCCAATAATCAATTTCCTTTTACTTCTGAATCGGTCTCCAACAACTTCTGTGAAGAATATCTGGTTAGTCATTTGACCCAATGTTATTACAAAAATATGGATTATAGCTGCTTTAATGTCTTGATGTAGCACATTAGTGTTTGAAGTCGCTTTGGATAAAAGTGTCTGCTAAATGCCTAAATGTAATGTAATCTCATATCTCATAAGTGTGACATACATAAATTAAATATGGCCACCATTTAAAGCTGGGGTAGGCAAAATTTGTGCAACCTACAAAAAACCTACCTCTCTCTGCTGCCTCGTATCCCTCCGCGAAGGCCCTCCCACCAAACCCACAACTTCAACTAGCAGCAGGAGGAGTCGGTTCCCGTGTGAAACCTCATGCCTGTCTGGCCTCACGAGACTCTGGTTCCTCTCGCCGTGACTTGTCTTCTCAAAGACAACCCTCCAGCGATTTGCAGCCTCAGAGCAGAGCGCCACAGGCTTCAGAGGCAGCTGCAGTGCTGTCCAGCAGCGGGATGAGAGGCTAGTACACCACACACACACGCCACTGTCCCCTGTCAAAAGTTATTCCCCACTGTTTGTCATCATCTTTACTACGTCGATACGAGCGTCATGGCATCGAACATAATGAGCCTGATGCTCCGTGTGGAGCCGGTACGTGTTGTTTTGTAAGACACACCACTGCAGGCAAGGGAGGTATTGGAAATGTATCACAAGTTGCAGGATTTTTGAATGGATTTTCCGTCATTGAATCAGGCTTTCACCACGTGTACACGCGTCTACGCATTTGCAGAACAGCCAATACACATGCACAGTGTCTTTAAAACAACTTGTGATTGGCCAAAGTCTCCCGTCACGCTGAAGTTGGGGTTCTGCTCTCAGACAACTTGAATTACAATATGCTGAACGAGTATTATGGATTTTTAACAATACTGAGTGCTTGTGGGTCAGTCAGTGCTTTTCTAGGTTTTTGTAACAAGAAAACTTTTGTTTGCATAAAGTACACTGCTCAAAGAATTAAGGGAACATTAAATCATCTTGGTATGACACTCAGTCAATTAAACCTCTGAGATACCGACCTGTCCAGTTAGGACACATAAGTGATTGTGAATTAAATTCACCTGCTTTGGTGCAAATAATAGCAACAACGGTTGGACAGGAGAGGCAACAGCAAGACAACCCCCAAAAAGGGAATGGTTTTGCAGGTGGTGGCCATTTCTCTTTCCTGATCCTTCTTGTCTTTCTTTCCTGACTTTTCTCAAGTTTTGCATTTTGCTAGTGCTCTTGTCACTCCTGGTAGCATGAGGCAGTACATGCAGCCCATTCGGGTTGCACAGATAATCTAGCTCCTCCAGTATGGCACATCTATACGTGCCGTCACAAAAAGGTTTGCTGTATATCCCAGCACAGTCTCTAGAGGATGGAGGAGAAGGGCCATTACACGAGAACTGGACAGGGCCATAGAAGGGCAACAACCCAGCAACAGGGCTGGTATTTGCTCCTTTGTGAGAGGAGGAACAGGAGGAACAGGAGGAGCCCTGCAAAATGGCCTCCAGTGGGCTACTTATGTGCATGTTTCTGACCCAACTGCCAGACAAACAGAATATTTCTCTCCATATTTGTACCATAGTGTATACATGGTGTGAAAATAAATGTCAGCACGCAAGCATGCATCTTTTCCTCTCTTGCTATGTCTCTGGCTCTCTTACCCCTGAAGACACACACACACACACACACACACACACACACACACACACACACTCGAGAAAGAACGAGATAATGGTATAGTTCATTTGTTTGGGTTTAGTTTGTTAACTGGTATCTTGCAGTCCAAGAATCAAGACTGATCTAAGAGGAGATTGCCGGAAAGACCATGACCAGCACTGTGTCTGCGTGTGTACTTGTGTTTCAAAGGAACCGTATTATCAGATAAGCCTAATAAGCTGATTGATCACATGTTCATAAATATCACTTTGCTCATTTGTCAGTGAGAACTACTGAACAACGTGCACATGGGCCTGTAACGCAGGCAGCTGTCTTCCAGTAGAGCAGTAAAGTGTGTACAATTAGTAACATGCAAGAAAAGTGACAAGCAATACTGGCAAAAGTATCTGTGAACTCTGTAATTGTGGAATGATGCAATATGATGCTATTCAATTTGAAACAGCTCATCCTGAAGGCAGATTGCAACTTTTAAGAGATATTTTTAGTGTTTGTTGTTAGTAGTTAAGATTATAACATTAGAAAAATAATGTTTCCTAAGAATCACTACATGGATATATGGTATATACTAACATGGATTACTGAAATATGTATGAGATGTAGTTAACCCATGACTTTACCTTTGCTTCTCATTGGCAATTTAAAACAAAAGCACATTTAAATGAGCAAAACAGAGCAACAAAACATTTTATCAGTGTAAAATGAATACAGCTCTTGAGTGTTTTTAAGGAACCGCTGGTGCCATAATGGATTTTAAATTTTAATAGATAAAGTCAAATGTTCCTCATCACTTTTTCTTTACTGGAATCACATATTATCACCAGTGGTATTTGTCTGTTTTTCCTGGATGCTGAGCCTGTGTTTTTGATATTCTTTTAAAGTAAAGTGGTTTCAATGAAGTGCAGTTTTTTGTGAACACACAAGATATAAATAAAAGACTCTCTTTAAAACATTGCTCCATAGCTCAACTAGTGGTAAAGATTTAAGGTAGGTAACGTGGCATTTTAATGGTTTGTTTTTTTCGCTTGCTTGCTTGATAGTCTCATAACAGTCATCCATGGTGGCTGACACTTGCTCATCCCACTTGAGCTCTGTCCTCCCACTTTGACCACGTTTGGGCTTTCTCGCTCCAACAACTGCCGGACACTGTGAAGAAATAAACCCAATTCAAGTTTACAATCTTCCTTTCAGATATGTTTGCTGTCAACACTTATGCAATGTGGCTATATGTTGTTTCTTTATAGAGTCCAAGATTTAGACTTTTTGTGTCTTGATGGTTAAAAATTAATTACTAGTTCAGTGCAAAACCTACAAGAACCTGGGATTTCCTGTTCACCCAGCAATACATAAAACAGGGGTGGTCAACAAATATGCCAGGATAAGCCAGAAGTCTGCAGGTGTGATTTATTTTTTAATGTTTATTCATTTACCCTGGAATGAAAAGCTGCAGACTGTTGGCTCTCCATGGCACATGGCTGGCTATGTCTGGTTAACAGCACAGAGAAAAGATCGAAATGGGAATGTATTCTGTGAATCTGTTAGAAAATCTTCAGTTGTAATATAGCTGTTTGTTTTTAGCATTGGGCCAAGTGAAACCTTTCTTTTCCTAATCCTCTCCAAACTTCACTCAGATTGCAGGAAGATCCCGTCGTATGACAGCCATGGAGTGTTTGCGCACACATTTACTCTCTGGATATTCAAATGTTCTGTATTTTACTTGGCAGATGTAAACACCATATTGTGTTTACAATATGTGGAATAAGCCCATATCTCAAATATTAAAAACCTGAATATGTTAGCTGGGATATACTGCGTCTACCAGCAAATGTTTGTTGAGTTTCATGAACAGTGCAAGAAGAGAAATCAGTGGGGGGTTTATGGAGCTTTGAATTTTTAGACTTGCAATAACTGATTTTATTTTTAGCTTTGACTTTGGGGCAGCAGAAACATCGTGGTGAACTTGTTAGCAAACAATTGCTTTTTTATACATCTAGCAGTTACGGAGCAGCATTACCATTCATTTAGAGTCATGTTTGTGGCCACCTGGCAAATATTAGTCCAATAGCCGGCTCTGTAGCTCCTAAATGCTTCACTGTGTTCACCAATTAGTTGCTTACTGTGTTTGTCTGTTGTTTGGTACAGAGAAGGCAGTGTACAGTGGGTTTTCAAGCTTTTTGCTGAAAATGACACTATGAGAGCGGTGTCAGTGAACCAAAACAGTAAAGTTGCAGGCCGGACAGCTAAACAATGCGCTTAACACAATGAGAGACCCTTTACACACTGTCACATATTGTTTTCACATTGTCATTCGATACATTGCATTATGCCCATATTAGTGTCGTGTAAACTTATTATAATATAATGTTCTTACTCAATGTAAAGTGACAGTTACAGGTCATTACTCCACAAACTCTAGTAGAGCTGTTTGAACTGTTAGATACATGGGTTGCATCAGCTGCCTTTTAAATAAAAAACTCTGCTTTGTTATGGGTTGATTTAAACCCGTTATATTACACAGCCTAGCCTAAAGCTTCACCGTTGTATTTTGTACTGTGGATTATAAATTTCATAGAGCATTACAATAGAACTGAAAATACAGATTGTGCTATATTGTGTATATTTGGTCTCCATGGAAACAATACACTATTATAAAATTAGCCCTCTTACAGAAAAGTATTACCATGGAAAACATGGTTTCTACTTTTCACCATTCATTCTTCCAATCAAGTGCTGTTGGTGGAACTAGGTCTGCGGTCGTCATGGAAACCGTTCTATTCATGCCGGGTGATGTGCGACTGCTTCCTGTGTGCTCTCCCCTTGGACATTTCAGCTTAATCGCCTGAAAACAGGCCAAATATGAGAATATGAAGCAAGTTTGGCAGCATGCGCTAACTTTACAACAGCAACAAATGTAATGTGTGGATGCTTTTTATTTTTTACTTTGGGCCTTTCTTCTTGCAACTGTGTATGGCATACACATGTGAATGTGGATGAGTTGTAGTTGTGTAGCTCTGTTTCCGACCGTGCTGTTGCAGAAATAGTTTCTCTTGGCTACAGCTGACTCACTTTCCTTTTAGGAGTTAGACTGATGTCTTCCTCAGTGCTCACAGTATCTGACCAGCAGCTGTCAGCTCTTAGTTCTCAAGGTGAGGATCTGTCTGTCCCTGTAGACATATACACATATACACACACACGCACGCACACATACACTTTCCACATGCTCCTGCTGCATCAATCCTACTCTCCCTACAAGAGAAACGTAAACGAGCTCTGAGCAATAGCCTCAGGGCATTACAAGGTGGCTAGAAAGACCTTTCAGCCTTAATCTTCTCCAAAAGACAACATGGCAGTAGGACTCCATCAGCTATTATATGAGAACATACATTATTTTAAAGGAATAATTTAACCATAACATTGTAATACTGCTAAACAAACAGCCACTGGTCAGGTTCTCACCTTGAAATCATTGGACCATTCTGTTGTTTGCTGGGTTTTGTCATGGATAACAGTTTCTTGACCTGACGCCAACAAGACAATACAGTGCAGTGACATAACAAAACAAGTAGAATAGTGAGGTGAAAAATCACTTTAAAAACGAATGGACAATGTGGGGACTAGAAAAAAGATAAACAATAAAAGAGTTTCTTTGTGTTCTGGAATGTTTTTTTACACTTAAAGAAGTCACCTTGGGCATATGCAGCACTTTTCACACAGATATTTAATACACTAAACAAATCATCAGTTAAGCAAAGAAATCATCAATAGATTAATGAAAATAATATTTAGTTGTAGCCTGAAATTACGATAAAGAATTCTTTCAAGACTCTGTAATTTGCATGAAGGTTTAAAGGGGACAAATCCTTCATAAAAGAGGAAGTGATACTTATCTCTGCGCTGACAGCTGCCTCAGAGGACACATTAACAAGACATATTGTGTTTTGAATAAGGACCTCGACCTTCACTTGGTTTGGACTGGCAACCTACATTATTATTCACTCACCAACACATAAACCCTGGTGTGCAAATCTTAATTATGAATACCTTGTAAACAAATAAATCCCATCAATTGATGTAGATGTCATGACTGTACAGAAAATATATGATCAGACAATAGCAAGTCTCTGATATCAAGCTAATTTCACTGAGTTACACAGCAGTGGAACAAGTTGCAATATAAAATGTTAGAAATGAAAGTACAGCAGAGCAACTACACGAGATATAAGACCACTTAACATAAAAACGACTTCTGGACTCTGTTAAACATAACTAATTGATGCTATTTGTAATCTTCTTCTGTGACGTATCACCTCTGGTCACCCTCTATTGCTCTGACATCTGACCTTTTCCCATGAGGGCGCACTCCAATCACAGAAAATCAGGAAGAACATTGCCTCTGACAGCAGTCGTTATGAGTGGCCTCATGGGAAATGTAGTGCTGGCGATCTAAAGTGGGGTATGACTCACCATCTGTCTCACTCACTCATTACACAAGCACTGCACATGCGTGTTTTAGTGTGTGTGTGTGTGTGTGTGTGTGTGTGTGTGCGTTTGTCAATATAAACTCTGATTGTGTTGATCGGCTATTTGTCCTGCTGCTGTCTTACAGTTGGAATCTATAACATTTTTGATGACATGGAAATTGTGGGTTGACCTTGCAAGATGCTCTCACAAGAGTCTCTCAGATGTCACTCCATCTTGTGTGTGCAGTTGATTTCAGGAATGTCTGTGTGTCTGGGAAGTGCCGTCGGTGCTAGTAGCAGTTGACGTACACACAGAGAGGATATGTTACTGCAAACACACACACACACACACACACACACACGCGCATGCACATGCATATGCACAGACGACCACGCACACACAAACACACCACCTCTAGGCTGAGACTGTCCTACTGTGTCTCTACTTGGCACCATGTTTAGGTATTCCAGGCAACACTCACAGGGTATATTGACATTCCTGTCTCATTGCTTGCTCCATTGTGCATTCTGTGAGAGCTAACCCCCCCCATCTCTCTCTCTCTCTTCCTTTGTTTGTTTTTGTCTGTGTCTCTCTCTCACTCTACAGCGCATCAGACCTATTATCCTCACTCACACTCAGCTTTGGAGCACAGCAAGACAACGCATACATCAGAACAAGCACAGACACACGATGCAAACACACACGTACACAAACAGTGATTACTGTACACAGATACTATTTGAAAGATACATTGATTTAGTGACACTATTTATGTGAACAATTTACTGATTTGTCAATATGTCAGTTATTCATAATGTCAGTATATCCTTCAAGCAGGGCTTGGTGTCAGTGCAAAGAGTCTTTCCATCAGCCTCAGCAGTGCTTTGAGCTAAATGCTGATGTCAGCATGCTAACACGCTAACAATGACAATGCTAACAGACTGATGTTAAGCAGGTATAATGTTGACAATGTTCACTATCTAAGTTTAACATGTTAGCATGCTAACATTTAATACTTATCATAAACACAAAGCACAGCTGAGGCTAATTGGAAAGTTAGTTTAGTATTAGTATTTGGTTGTGAACCAAAGTTTTACATGAAAAGTCAGGGGAACACCAAAATGATTGCCGTTCCTAGTTTAGCCATATTTTTACAGTAGTTTTACTTATTTATTCTTTAATCAGAAATGATCATTTTGGTCAGGCAAAGTTCTTGTGTGAGTGTCATTAAACAAGGATGCCCTTCAGAGGTTTGCCTTATGTTAAACAACAAAAAGGCTTTTTAGTATCCTTACACTCATATGGTGCTGAAAATACTTGCTGGTTGCTGGGTGTGATTTTCTTTTTACACTGGATATTCAGCTCTGTGTATGGTGGGTACAATCTGTTGTTGCTTTACAGGATTGTGTTTCTGTATTTCTTCAGCTTATGAAAAATAAATGGAACAGGTGGCATTCTGTAATAATGCTGAAGCATTTTTGTGATTGAAAAGTATTTATTGCTGAGGAGGTTTCTGATTGCTACCAATACCTGTAGGATTGCTATTATATCCTATAGACCGTGTCTAGTTACCACAGTAACATTTTCATATCCAAGCCAAACTTCATCACTACAGGATAACTCATTTAGTCCATACCCTCTAACATCAAACACCATTTTTCTAGTTTTGGATACTTACTTACTGGAAGGTAAGCTGTCCCAACAAGTCCTCCAAATTAAATTACAAAATACATTGTTTCTCCATGTCCTCTTGAACATGAAGCGTTTTCTGATCTGAGGCCTCTATTGGCAAAATGACATCTTTTCTGCTTTCCAAAACCTTTAAAATGCAATGTTGACAAATAAGTCTGTTTTTATGATATGCCAATGCTATGATTAAGGTTTGGTTAGGTTTACACACAAAAACTTGGTTAGGTTTAGGGAAAGATCACGGTTTGGCTTGAAATAATTACTTTGTTCAGGTTAGGGGACGTTGTCATCGGTTACAATAATACAGACTTGGTTAAAGTTAGGGAATGGTCATGCCTTTGTAGCTGTGTCCAACAATAAGGCACTGGGACAGACCAAGACACAAACCAACAGAAAAACACACTTGAATAAATAATGGCCCAGGAACTATGATCTCTGTGTGTTTGCTTGTCTTCATCTCAGACAAGCAGTCGTGGCTCATCTCCTGGCTGTTTATCTCGGTGCCACAGGTGCTGTATGGGAAGACACGCAGGTAAATATATTCCTTTTACAACGCAGGAACAGATAATTTAAAACAATTCCTTAATTGTGTATTTTGTCCCCAGAGAATAACATGTCAAATAATGACAAAGAGTAATAAGGAGAAACAAAACTGAAAAAATATAAATAAATGAATAACTTGAAAATGAGAATTGGAAAGGACTGAAATAGAAAGTAGGACTTGTAAGCATTACACATACATATAAACAGACCTAGTTTGCACACACACACACACACACACACATTTGCACACCTTCAGGAGCTGGAAGCAATGTAGCTTACTCGCATCATGCTGGCCTGTGATGTTGTTTTGTTTATTTGTGTCAAGGGAGTGATAACCTGCTACTGTAGCTAACATTTCTAAACAGCTCCAGCAGCAGCTCGCACTGAGAAAATGAATGGGCAGATAGCACCTGAGTTTGGTTGTTTGGCTGAGAGAAATCTTTGAGGCAGCTGGTCTCTTTGTCAGCTAAACACACCCATGGGTTTATTTATTTTGACCATGCTGCATCCTTATCCTCCTCTCATCCACAACATACCTCTAAACAGTTGGAATCTCTATTATACTATTGGTGAGGAGACATTCAGTCTACAATACTAAAATTACTAAAACAAAGCGAAATTTTAGTGATTCCAGGCTGCTTCTCATCACAAATCCCTAAGATATCAAGGACATGACCTTAGTTTTTTCAAAAAATACTGATGGTTTGGTACATGGTCTGTAAAATTAAATTTAAATTCTGAAGATGTTTGCATTGTCTATAGTGTAATAACATTTAGAGCATGTAAATATTTATGCATCTCATTTTGCATGTCACCTTCTTAATCATAGTTCAAGAAGTCATCTATCATGTTCATATAAAAACAAATCTGAACCATATAAACAGGTATCTATGCATTTTAGCATGCACACACACATGCTCACATACACACAGGCCCACTAAACTACATTAAGCGATTCAGCATTGATCAGAACCCCAGAGAGTGGACCTCTTAGCTCTTTTATTAATAATTGATACAGGCCAGGAGAGCACTGGACGCTCATCTTTACTTAGCATATTAAGGCAGGAACCTTTTCCTTCAAGGCTTAGAGGCAAAAGCCACTTATGGGAGGTTCGTGGCTACTGCATTTGCATGGTGATGACATTTAGCTGAGCAAGGAGTCAGGGGACCTTATTTAGATGATGGAGACATTAAGACATGGCTGTGAGCTGACAGACCAAAGTCATAATATCAGACCGAATAATGTGGAGCAGTAGAGTGAATCCCCAAGAGACACGCTTGTTGCTCTATTATCATACATATTTGTCATCGCTGCATGTTTTACAGAGGTACTTCCAGAAATAAGTTCTAGTTAAGAGGAGAATAACTCCACACCAGTGCCTGCTGTGTACTCTTTTTTTTAAAGTTAAAGCTGAGCTAGCACACGCTGCTTGTACTGACAAAAATACTCTGTGAGTTTTGTCAGACGAGTAAAGCTGAACATAGATTGAAAGCTTGGGGGGCTTGCAGACACCTTCAGTGATTCGTTTCTTCTAAGTTTTTAAGCTACACATATATTTTTCCATGGTGAAAATCACAGAGATGCATAGGAAGAGATGTAATGTGATTGTGGAGTGATATGGGAGAAAAACTAAGGCCTGCTGGGTGTTTATGCCCTTAGCATGCTGTTCAGCAGGCCTACAGGTCAGAGCGGCCAGGCAGGCAGACAGCGGAGGTGGTGGGTAAGCAGTCACGTACAGAAGACACAATCCGCTGTGATGCCACAAAGCTGGCACTGACAAAGACCAGTGAGAAGGCACGCAATACACACCCTGGCATTTCTGTGTTATGTAACTGCTTGTACGCTGTGGAACATTTAAGGCCATGGTGCACCTGAGGCAGCAGATGCACGTGTTTTCAAACACCCTAAATGTTTTTGGTGGCCCAATGAGCAATGAGAGCATCGTGTCACGTGTTGGGTGAAAGCAAGGCGTGGTTGCTCTTAGCCGGCACCATACAGTATACTACGTATCACAGTCCTGCCTGATCATCCCCCAGATCTCTGACATTTCACATGTCACATATCTGATCAGACAAATAGTTAGGCTGAAATTACAAAAAACAAACAAACAAATGGAGCAAAGCAGACCTTGAACTTACAGAGATAATATAGAGAGAGAATTCAAATGTATCATGACCAGTAATTTTGGTTTAAGTATTATGCAATTACTGAAATACAATAAGCCTGCAAGCTAGTTCAGGGTTAGGGGATAGGGTTACATAACATAAATGCTGTACATATTCTACAATCTATTCCATGTGAGTTGGCTGACTGAAATATGAACAATATACACAGCTGTACTTCAAACTAGTCACCAGGTATGAGACGGCCGTTACAGAACAGACCACTGAACTTTACTTTGTTCCTGCACACCACAGGGTTGAAACGCAGGTGACAGCACTGCTGACACTTCAAACCTCCTGTCTGCAGTGCACCAAATTTAAAATGACACAAAAAGTATTATTTTGAATCAGTTTCATAAATTTAAATACATTATTTTAAGTAACCCTCAGAGGGATTTACGGCCTGCAAACAGGTATCAAGCCTAGAAAAGTGCATGCTGTTTATAAAACGGTTCAGACGAGTATAAGCAGGGGTGATACAGACAGATGTTCTTTAGCAGATTGTCAAAAGCAGCAGGCTGGCAAGGTCAATTCTGTGCTGTGATTATATCCATTCACAATTATGTCAGTATGGTAGAAATTGACTCCATACATTTTGTGTCAGTTAATTGTGTCTTTCTAAGCATCATTTCCCTGGTTAATGGGATGCCGTAGACAAAGAGTTTTCTCAGACCACAGCCACTGCCCACATTATGGACTCATCACAAAGAAGAAAGAAAGGAAAGAGCTCACAGCTGTGCAGGAGTCATTGTGTTCCCAGGAGTCATTGTGTTCCCCCTAATGACAAAACAAATCTTCTTGTAAACAATCACATATCCTCTTCTGATGCTGACATGGCTTTGTGTGTGTATGAGCACATTCAGGCTATTTATTCATATATGTGCATGAACGCACGTGTATGTTCACCCTTTTGTGGATAGTATGTGGGGGAGGATGAGGAGGTGTCAAGCATACAGTGGTATCCAGGAAAATATTGTTCTGTTCTTGTAGATGTGTGGGAGGACACTGTGGAGTGGGGTCATCTGGGACTGTGGATACTCAGGGAGTTAGGGAATTACTTACTCCGTTTTCAATTTCAATGCAAATGTTGGAAATGCGAGCCTCTAGAAGAGTACAGAGACACCAGGAGAGGAGTGGAAAGCGGGCTATGCATGTGTGTACAGGGATGCTTAGAGGCCTGAGTATATTACCCATGATTGGTTGTTGTCAGTAAAGATCTCCAAGGGCAGGACCTGGTGCAATCATTACAGCTGCAAGAGAATGACCTGAAGAAGGTCAGCATACTGTTTGTGTGCTTGTGCCGCTGTGTCACATTTTCAAAAGCTGTTAGTTACTGTTCATCCATAATGTCACGGTAACTCTGTTTAGCTACATGTCCTACCCCTGACGGCAGTCCAGTGGAGGGTGAGGGTTAGGAATACTGTATGTATGGAAGAAATGTAGGCAGGCACCAACTGTTAATGGATCAGTCAGGTCTATATTGTTCTTAATGTCAACTATTGAAAGCAGTATTGCCTGGTATATTTTATTCATCTGTGCCATACTGTTGTCCAAAAATCTACAACACAATGAGCCACACACTATTGCACTGGGTGACATATTCATTCATTACCAAGAGTGTGAGGACTGTAGTTTATTTTAAGTCAATTGTACTAATAAAAACATACCTCATCCTGCAGCTGTAAATCTTCATTTGTTAATCAACAAATGCAATATTTACTGCACTCTACACTACAGTGCCTTTCTTAAAAATTTAAGTATATACAGTATTCTGACCTGTATTTAAAGATGTATGTCTTCAATAGAGATGAATGTGCTTGGGGCTGGGAGCCACAGAAACAGTAAGTCAGAAAGCATTGAGAGACAGACTAATGCATTGGTGGTTTGGGTCTTTTCATGGGACTTGTTAACAATAATACAAATACATTGCCAGCATTATTCTTTACAGCTAATTCTGAAATAGAATATGGTCATGTGATTTGACTTCATGTGATCCTACTAGCTTGGCACTAACCCCTATTCTTGGAAGATTTATGTGAAAGGACCCTGAGCTCTAATGTCCTGCAGTACAGACCCTGAACTGCAGGGAGATATAAGCTATAAATTATTGAAGTGAGATATGGGTTATCTATTATTGCTGTGCACATGAAAGACTGATGCATTTTCATCGCAGCAACCGGTTGGTGAGAATGTTCCTCATTAAGCAAGCCCTCCATGAGTGGGTGACAGTGATTAGTGCTGAAGAGGACACATACACTTGATGAGCCTGAAGTGTAGTATTAGCCTTTGTTACATGCAGCGTGTGTTTGCAGGTGGAGCAGAGTGCACCAAGAGTTCCTGTGTTCTTTCCTCCTCACAATGGAGGCAACAGAGTGGAAAATCTCTGGATTATGAAGAGCCTGACCCAGGGATATGCACCCAAACACACACACTGTTACACAAATGCTCCACTCACTCTGCTATGCCTGTGCACCTGCGCTATACACACAACATAATGATCATGGGTATTTCAGGTATTGCAGCGTTACTATTATGGGAATCGGCTGCTGCCCCTAAGCTTCTCTCCTCCCCTCTGCTCTCCTCTCGTCCTTTCATATATCAACTCCCCTAAGCAGTGGTGAGCTGGGCCCCAAGGCTAGCTCTCTTCCAGCCAGTGACACTATTAGATGGTCCATTTTGTCATCACATCCCAGTGGAATTACAGCCATGTTCCTGTGTGGATAAATTTTGGATGTGAAGAAGGAAGACGAACACATTTTAGTGCACCTTTTCTCAGACACGGTTGCCAAGTATCTCTGTTTTTTAACATACATAATCTGCTACATGTGATACCATTGTATATTGTAGATTGATGGTATGAGGTGACAGGCAAGGTGGTTCTGAGTGGGCCCTTGTGTTGTAATAAGCCAGCAGGTAATAGGTAGCAACCATGTTCCTACACAGCCTCTTGTAATGGGATTTATAGCTTGGATTAATGGACCTGTCATTGCTTGGTCTGAACATATGGTCCACATTCACCTGAAAAACATAAATCGAATGTTAGTGCATATGCACTTCAAATCTATTTTCCAGCAGATGAGCAAAAATAACCTATCATGTATTATTGTGACTAATTGTTCAAAATCACATCTTGTCCATCACCTGTCTCTATCTGTTTACCTTTACATTGCAAAATATATTATTCAATTGACGCCCGGCCCCTTTAGTTACTGTTGCTATGGCTGCTCACCTTTCCACTCTACCACTGCAAATATATACCACTCGAAATTTGTGTTTTTGTTATTGTGTTTTCAAATAATGTTTCACTTTTACATGAGAACTTGTTATTGTTGCTCAGCTTTGATTGGACAATCGTTTGGGGGAGGGCTTTAGCAAAATAACTGTGTGTAATTCTAAAATGTGGGCTTTTTATTCATAGCTGTTTGTGCTTTTAGAGTTTCTATGTTAGGGCAGTACTGTTCTCTAGCTAATTGACAAGTTCATAGTGGTCATGGATACACATAGGGGATGCTTTGGAGTGCATATCTTCTAGGACCTTGAATGCGTAACTCGATCATGCTAATAATTTCCAAGCTATCATTAAAATTCAGTGTAAACTTGATGCTTTTCCCTGCAGTAGGCCTACCAGCAGTGTGGGGGCTGCTCTGTTCTGCTCTCCTCTGCTTGCACAAACTCTGATTCTCATCATGACACAGAGCTGCAGCTTATTCTGGCAGCAGCAATCAGATTAATAAGTAAACAAGCTAGTAATTGTCCTCAATAAAATATTCAAATGATACGGCTGTTTACTAAAAGGATACTTATCATGAAATTTCAAGCCTTAACCACCCATGATGATAAGACATGTCATTACAAGTACCATCTTTCTTTCTCTGCCTCCCTCTCTCTTACCTCATCCTCCCTTTGCATATGAGTGCACTCTAAGGCTGCCCGTGTAACATTCCTTAACATTCCTGTATTTAAGAATAATGTACTGCAGATTACCAGCAGATACATGACATAATGTAGATCAAATGTATATACAAAGCGTGCTTTGCAGAATATGGTGTCATGTGTGATTCCACTGAAACATACATCTACGTATGTGCCACTGCATGCATTAGATCTCCGCGTTAATCCTTTCATCTCGCAGCGTATGAGTATGAGCGCCCATGTATGCTTGTGGGCCTCTGTGATCTTGCTTTCTGTCTAAGCGCAGCATTGCAGAGCACAAGCTGCATACTAACCCAATCATTAAGACATAAATGAGAACATCAGAATCTATCTGCAGTCTCGCACATAGCAGTTGCGAGAGAGAGAGAGAGAGAGGAAGAGGGAGGGAGGGAGAGAGGAGGGGGGAGGGCATACCAATTTATCTTCAGTCTCTCCTCTAATGTTTGCATCTCCCCATTTCTCTCTTGCTCTCCCACTTCCTTTCTTTCTCTGACAGATAGAAGCACAGGGCCGGAATGTGGCCTGGTTGAATATATCAGACTTTCTGCCTGTAGTTTTTAGTCTAATTGGGAGCAGCAAAGCGGCTATGTCTCAGGCTCGGCCCAGACGATGTGACCCCATCGGATTCTACCACTCCTTTCTAAATTTGTCCTGCATTTCAAACATTGGCCATTCCTGGCCCATTTTCCTGTCCATATGTGTGATAAAAAAGAGAACATCAGAGAGAACATGAAAAGATGGAAAGCAATGAGAGAGGGAGTTAGATAAAAATGGTAGAGACGAAAAGCTGCATGCGTGTACTATGCCACACTGTTACCAGAGAAACCAGTAAAGATGAGAATGTTAGGGAAGGTGGGAGAAGACATGCTGAGAGATTGAGAGGGTTGTGACTCAGGTTAATGATTCACTGAGGTCAAACGAAGTACTACTGACCTCTCTGGCTCTATGGAAACCCCGCACTACTGAGATTGATTCCCATAGGGACCATGGCCCTGTGAGAATGGACAGTTTATTTGGATCAGTGCAATGCTTTGTAAGCTCCGGGTTAGATGATGATTCAACAGCTGCAGAACAGAGAGCTTGAGTTCACTCCAGTGTCCTGTTCCACATAGTGTTTGTGTGTAATGTATATCTGTGTGTGCATGTACATTAATAAACACACACAAACATAACATGGAGCATTGCCCTTGAGTTTGCTCCTTTTTTGTGGGATACTAATATTAGAAATGAATCTTGGAAGAATGGCTGACAAAGCATATTTTGCTTGACCTGAGCTGTTCCAATATTACCCAAAATAAACGCATACTTTTCCTCTCAGGAGTAACGTGTTAAAGGACGATGCGTCCCGTCTCTCACAGCTACAGCCTCAGAATGCACTGAAATCTTGGTTAGAAGAGGAGCTTCCCAGACGCGAGCTGTGTCACAGCAGCTTCTCACTTTACCTTTGATCAGGAAATGTTTCACC
Organism: Nannoperca obscura; assembly: GCA_036024295.1. Classification (NCBI taxonomy): domain Eukaryota; kingdom Metazoa; phylum Chordata; class Actinopteri; order Centrarchiformes; family Percichthyidae; genus Nannoperca; species Nannoperca obscura. Next base: position 16,966 of record JAVQJL010076992.1, read on the forward strand.
TAAACATACAAACACCCTCATAGCCTCCATGTAGAAAGCGAAACCGACTGACAAAACTTACAAAGCATTTCGGGTGTGTATATTAATGTGGTGGGGCAAATATATCAACCTCTGTGTTTTTAGTAAGTATTTGTGTATGTGCAGGCTTCCCAAATCTTGAAATCATGCTTCTAAATGTCTAGTTACATTTCATAAATCATAGTCAAAGTGTCTAGTGCGTATTGTGTAGATCAATACGCACTATAGTAACCTGTAATCTGATATTAGAGGTGGAATTGGTAGCTATCAAATTATATGGTGTATTCATGGTTAATTAAATCTTTGCTATCACTATCACCTTTAATTAGGGGTTGTTTTTAAGGCCAGATTTTTTCAACTCAACTCAGAAACACCTCCATCATATTTCAGTCACATTTCTGTTCTGTCTACTCAAATAGTGCATGCACTCAGTGAATTGCACGTCACAGGTTTGTCCATGGGGTTTGTCACATCACGTATGCATCTGCATGTGCATAATCCCACTGGGGTGACATTTTTAATGGCAAGATATGTTCATTGTCAAGTGCATGGATACATCACATTGATGGGTGGTAAGATTGTCAACTTGAATCACACACAGTTAAACTGACTGAATTGAATCGAATGAGGTGGTGCTGAAAGCAGTATCAGATTAAGTGCAGCAATGAGTTTAAAGAATCAGTGGCAAGCAAAATTGCACTAAATGAACTTGTTAAAAACTTGTTCTTGATAAGTAAATGTCAGGCTGATAAAATATAATCATAAAATGATTTGTTGACAATTTCATTTGATCACTTTGAACTCGTGTAATTTGGGTAATTGGTTCTAACACTTCAGTGTTTCATTTAATTGCATTTAATTGGATTCAACATTTAATGTAACATTTTATTCGATTTACCATTTAACTTTCTAGCATTTTAATTGAGTCAGTGTTCAATGTGTCATTTTTATGACCTCCAACCAAGTCTGAGGACACATGGGTATTCAAATTTATCGCCAACTTTGTAAGATGTTTTTATTTCAGCTACAGATTATATTCAAACATATTTACTAGGATAGAAATGTGGTTTTAAAAAAAAGTGAAACTGATGTCAGATGTTAGTTGCACACTGAATGTCACACATCACCACACTGTGAATGTTGTAAAGCACATGTGATGGTACAAACATTCTTAAAGTGACATCTGAGAAACCGTTTAGTTTAATGGAGGCCAATACAACCACCATCATCTCCCACAACCTCAAAAATTACCACTGAGTGAGGCCAATTAATACCTCTGTGATACAATTTCAACAAAGACCATTTTGAGCTTCATAAAAATATAATTCATTGCAGGATTGTTGTAAATGGATTGCATTGGATTGTACAGAATTATCTAATAAACTGGTCATTTAGTGTCAGCGGGCTGGATTCTCTGAGAGGTTCAGAGTTAATGAGGTTCAGAGTCAAACCTCTTGTCAGTGGAGCTGCAGAGGGTGTGTGTGTGTGTGTGTGAGATGTACTTTAGCAGCTAGTCTTCAGGTTCACAACTGGCTGTGGCTGAACCGGCCCAGGCAAGACCTCCATTAACAATACATCCTCAGTTCAATTAAAGAGCTGGTAGTGCTGATTTTCTTCTGTATACCAAGAGACTTTGATGTACATGCGTGTGTGTGCATGTGTGTTTTTAGGTACTTGAGTGTGTAACACAAATCATCTCATTATAAAATAGTGGTAAGGAGACAGGTATATATGAATATGAAATTATCTTAGTATTTATTTTTTATTATTAAATTAATTTCTGTCAGGATAGTCTTGTTTTATTTTATCAGCCTTAATGTGATTTGGGACACTGGGTGAGAGGGTGACTTTTAAAGGTCACTTTAGTAATGGTGGGATGGGAATAAAAACAATAAGGATAAAGATACACAGTTTCTAGAATGGAATCAAAAAACACAAAATCAAAGTATTAATTTCTGAAGGAAGTTATTATATCAGATATGTGGGTACAGGCATCAAATGTTTTAAAAGTAGACACACTAACATCGCTGATAGATAGGAACTGATAATACAGTTACATGTACACTGTAATTCATTTTAATCTTTTCATCTCCTTTAACAAAGTCACAAAGCAAACCTTTTTTTTTTAAGATAGAACTTTTTTTCAAATTTTATGGGTCATTAATGCACCAAAGATAAAATAAACCTACACAAAATGTTAATAACTTTATGAAACAATGAGATTTTTGCAACATCTGTTCATTGACGTTTTGAAATTCAAGGGTTTTAAGCTGGGTTTTAGCACCACTTGCCAAATAGACCAGTGCTCTTTTCTGCTCTCGCAGCCGTGCAGAACAGACGGCATGTTTGTCTTTCTCAGTCTTCTTTTCCTTCACGTAGCTTTGTAGGTCCAGTGGGAGCTTAACAGCAGGAGCAGGATATGTTTATTTTTAGAGGTGATGGTTGTTTTTCCCTCTACCTCTCTGCTTTACAATAATGAATAGCCATCAGCACATTAAGGTAAAGCAGTAATGGTAAGTGTTGCTGATCTGGGGAATTAGGCTATGCATGTACTAGCTTCTATTTGTAATTTGTAATCCAAATGTCTGCACACCTGTCACAAAGTCAGTATAAGATATTTTGTAAAACCCCCAGTGCCCGCTGCGATGGGGGACTTATCCACATATCATTAACAGTGTTGTGAAGGAATAGCCAGAACTTCGGTTAAGTCTTGTGGACGTTCGATTATGTCCCCTTTCCGGTGCCTGTTCCTCTACCTCTTTCTTCTCTTATCTTAACATTAAAAAGGTGCAGCTTTAATTTCCCTCCTTTATTGCTTTGAAGAAAGCTTTGAATCCCATCCCCCACCCAAACACAGAGATCGACTTCAGTGAAACCCTTTGAAGATTCCTCCCTCCTTTCTCTCAGACGCCATCTTTCATGCTTGTGCCCGATGAACATGGATGGAATCATCTGAGGGACGTTTCTAACGTAAAGGTTTTGTGTAGGTACATGCACACGTGTGCATGTTTGTATATGTGTCAAATAGAATATATACATTTTCTTTTATCAATTAGCTGCAGTGTGGTGTTCTCATCTCCAAACTGTAGATTCTAACACTGCCAAATACACACTGTGCTGAACTGAAAAAGTAGGAGGCCAGTTTAGGACATGGGCTCAGTTTCGAGTCCCCCTTTAAAAGGCTCCACAGGCCCTGGCGTGGCAGGCCTGGCTGGGTCAGAGGTACCCATGGGAGGAAAACCCTCTGATAACAAGCTACAAGCTACACCACCGTCCCTCCTCGTCTGGCTCTAACTCTTTCTTTCATTCGCTCTTGTTTTATATGCCTGTGTGTGTTTGTGTGTGCGCTTGCCTTACCTGTGAGAAAGACAGAACGAGAGCAAGCTAGAGAAATAGCACAGCGAGGCGAGAAAGAGAGTGCAGTGTGTGTCTGAAGGTGAGTGTGCATATCTGTTATGTGTCTGCTGGCAACCTTGCACCAGCCCACCCTTCCAGGCCATTTTTCATCCGACTGCTGCAGTACACACTGCAGAGGGAGACAAGGCTGGTGGAGAGGGGGCGAGGTGGCATGGGTAGCAGCAGGAGAGATAGCAGATCCGCAAAGAGAAAGGGATCTTTCTGTGATACTGTACAATTATGGTGAACAGTTGTCTGGTTCTAGGATTACTTTAACAGGTTTGCATGGCTGGGGATGCAGGAGTGGGACCCCACAGAGGCAGAGAGAGTTGATAACTTAGCTGCATGTACATGTACATGGATACAAGCGTGGCCTGGTAGAGCTAACAGCAGGCTGTATGACTGCAGTGGGTGTTGATTCATCACTCTCACTCACAGTAGGACCATCTTGCTGGTAATTATCTTTGTCAAATTAATTATCAGTATAAGTGTCAGCATGACAGTGCCAATAAATTACATCCTGATAACCTTGATTAATCAACAAAATTAGTTTTAGGGCAAATGTTTTGTGCATGTGGATGTGCTGCCTGCAAAAAAAAAAGTCCTTTCTTCTTCATCCATCTCCACCCTCACATCCATAATTTCTCATCATCTGCACTCTCTCTGTCTCTGCTCTCTGTATTCTCACAGAGGAGATGTTTTGCCTCTTGTCTTCAGCAAAGCTGCCTGTCTACAGTAGAATCAGCACGTGGTACAGCTGAGCTGAACTCTACACCAAGCACACACGCACCAGACGCAGGCTAACCACTGAGACTTGTTTTCTTTTATAACATAATACTGAAATCTTAATAGAATTACACCGAAAGGCTCTTTGTTCAAAAAACATTTTCTCACATAGTTCATGTTTACAAATCTGTGTGATGGGAGCTGGGTGATAAGTTTATCAAGTGGTCCAGACAGAATGACATCCTGACAGCAGGACATGAAATGGATTGTCTTGAGTGCATAGCACCACCCGACTGTAGACAGCGAACACCTCCTGCATAGAGGAAATTCATTCTTTCATTAATAATTCACACACTGCCATGACCGTATGTTTCGCTCATTCATTTTTCATGTAACCCTGTACAGCTGCTATTTTGCGATTCAGCGCTCATAATGATGTTGTCTTTTTTCCTTTTCACTGTGAATCATTGAAACATGGTCTGTCAAGTGTCTCAGCACAAAAGTCTGGTGAACTTTGTGCTGTCTGTAGTCTGAGGTTATTCTTTTTTCTTACACACATGTGCCCCTCTGTCTCTCTATTTGTTTTGGATGCATTCTCCTTTTAATAACCTGGCTCTGTATTATACTGCATGTCCCTGGCGTGTGGTGATTACATTAACATGGTTTTTGTTTGCTAAATGAGCATCCCATATTCAAAGATATGAGGTGGTGTTTAGCTGTAGGTGATCTTGTGTGTGTGTGTGTGTGTGTGTGTGTGTGTGTGTTTGCTGCATGTGCAAATGTTTTTGTTGTGCATCCGCCGCAAACAGCTGGTGGGTCATTATTGAGTAACCAGGCCTCATGTGTCCACAAAGTCATTCAAATGTTACATGAATGTAATTGAATAGGTGCCTCTCAGGGAGTTGCATGAGTGCTTTCTGCGTCACTTCACTTTCAATCAATGTATTGTGTTTGTGGCTTCAGTCTGCCGGCAGCATATTCCTTTTGTTTTATTATTACATTCTCATTTGCTTCTCTAACCATCTTGGCTAAACCTGCCTGCTTATTTCATGTCAGTCTGGTTGTTTAGATCATTAGCTATGTTTTAATTTTCTCTATATAACTGCTGTTGATACGGTTGGTATGCATGTCAGGAGCTGGCGCCCCAGGCGAGCCAATATACACATTTTTTCACTATACATACAAGGAAACATTCATCAGGAGATCACAGACAATTAAATGTTATATGCTTAAGTTAGTAGGAATACCCTGCAGTGATACTGAATTGATCATGCTTGCACTTTCCTTTCAAAGACCAACGGTCGTTTTTTTCTTTGTGTTTGAGTTCACGCTTGATTACAGTCATCGACTTACCGACGTGTTTAGCCATGTACACTCGTTTGTTTGCATATGTGGATGCGGATGTTGTTTTTCCAGATTATATTTGGTGTAACCTTTGCTAGTCGACCCTTTAGCCCCATCTTGTAGAGAAACTCCCCTGGGGCATGGCGGCTGCTGCTGCTGCTGTAGGAATTAAAGTAATAGTTTACATGCTGGCTTCTACTAAAGAACACCCTCTATTTGACCCCTTAAAGCTCCAACTGCCTTAGTGTCACTGCTTGAATGGACTGCACATTTCATCAGCGCTGTGGAGAAAAATGCAGAATGATAATCTGTGCTTCTTTGGAGAAGGTGTAGGAAATTGCATTTTTTTCTGTGGACAGTATATAGTGCATAGGGTCATTAAAATGTGAAACATTGAAAAAAATATGAAAATAAATAAAGCTTTATATAGACTTTTTAAAAGAAGAAATTGCTAGAAAAATTCAAAGAAACGTATATCTAAAAGCATTCCTGAATGTAACCATACCATACTAACTGTACTTTTACATACTCAGAGGGAATATGGTGCATTTGTTTTCTTTCTCTAGAGATTTCCTTAGCGGTGCATGTTGACTGTAACGACCTAACAATGTTTTGGTTTGTGGAGACAAAATCTGTACGATAATCAGTTTAAACCAGTGTAAAAATCTGAAAAATAATAGAAAGTCAACGGATTTTGCAGTGAAACTCTGTAAAACGCATAGACGAGACTTGAATTTGCTCAGTTTTCATTCATTTCCTTCTGTTGTTCTACTCCCATGTCCCAGTCTGACACAACTTGGAAGTATGCTAATACCAGGCTATTGTGCTATACACTTGTCCTGGCCCATTATTTAAGCTGAGGATCATTTAAATAAACAGAGCAGAAAAGAGGATAAAAGAAAAGAGGATAGCCTAAATGCAGTGAAGCAGTGAATGGCTGTTAGTTGTAATTGACAAGGCGCCTCATGAGACTCCGTGTGTGTTTATGTGTGTCTGTGTCTCTCTGTAGCACTGCCCTACTGTACTGCACGTCGAAGAAGAATGAGTTGCAGTAATCTGGTGTGTTGCTACCAGCTCCCTCAGCCTCTGTCAGCAGTTTAGCCAGAACCACATGTCCAGATAAAACATTAAAGACGAAGCACTGACAAGGCAGGGCCATCCGGGGCCACTTAAAACCAATACCACAGGGCAGGGTAAGGCCTTCCATCAATTACAATCTTATTAGCCTAATCGTTATGAAATAATCCAATCCAGGAGACAGGCAAGCACACCAGTGGACAGCAGGGAGGGCAGTGGGGCGTAACAAAATAATGTGGCATCATATTTTATTTTGCAATTTCAAAATGATATCTATTGTAGAGCCGAATATCTTTCATCTGGCGTTGAACGTCTTTCGGGCCACAAGCAATGAACACGTTTCCAGACTGGCTTTTGATGTGACACCAACACCAACTCCGTGTGTAATTTGCACATTTGTCTTCTTTTTGTTCGATTGCATTTATGCTGCCTCTAATTATCTTTTTGCATTGTGCATTTGCTGTGGAAATAAGGTAAAAGCTGTGGTAAAATTAGCTACGGTACTTGGCGAATGGTCAACCTATTTGTGTAAACCACATTTATACATTTGTGCTTTATCTCCATGAGGACATTATTTTACATTAAATCTATTTATTTACATGCATTACATGTATATACTTTTATCCGGCAGATGCTTTTATCCAAAGCATTTTCCACCACATACACATGCATGGAAGCACTTTGGGATTCACATCACTACAATTACTGAACAACCCACTCTTCTACCCAATCTGTCCGTGTTTTGCACTAAAATCTGACATAAAAATGTAAGCTACTGTCTCATGTTAGAGACCTTTATTGCTAGCTTTATTATATATTATATATTTCACTAAGACAAATGTCTGTTTTCTGATCTGATCCCATTTTATTTTGGTGTTGACACTTTTTGCAGTTTGCTGTTCTGAGTTACTGATTTATTCTAGTTGATTGAACTCTTGAACACTGTTTATTAATCTCAACACCTCCTGTATAGATGTTTCACATTAAAAGTATCCAAGCAACTTAATTTGCAAAATCTCTTCCTTTCCTGGTAGGCTTTTAATGTGAATCATCTGCAGCAAGTTTTATTGACAGGATCTTAACAGTGAACAGTAAAGTAGAAACTAACTAGTGAGTGAGCAGTGGTTCTGTTAAAAAGAGAAACTCACAACTGTATCACACAAGGTTTTTCATGGGTGCTTCCATCTGAAAATCTACGGTAAAAGATTCACTAGCATCCAAACCATGAGGCCTGTAGTGGGAGAGTGTATCAAAGGTGCACCCTCAATGAGAAAGATGACACAGGGATTAAGACAGCAAAAGTGATTGGGTGACAGAAAAAGGAGAATAAAATGTTGAGAGTCAGTTCGCTGACCTCTAACTCTGTGAGTTGGTCATTAAGGAGAAGGCTGTATTTTACTCTCTACCCAAGGTTGTTGAAAGATTGGAAAAAGTTATATAAAGGAGAGAAAGAGTCCATCCTACCACTATCTTTATCATGACACTCCCTATTTTTCTCACTCGGCTCTTTCTCCAACTCTCAGATTTGACAGCAGGTTGATAAACTGCTAGTCGTGGGTCTACAGAGACCGATGGTGTAGGGAGTGGAGATCTTGTATGCAGCAGTGGGCTTCTCTTACTGGGACTGAGTGCAAAAGCACGTCACTGTGTGGCATAGGGCCAAAAAGAGCTGTGGTTTCTACACCACATCTGTTGCACATCTGTTGATTCTCAGGCTCCTTGCATTTTTTGTTCCAGCCACGTAGTCCAGGTGTCACCTAGATTTAACCTACTGTAGTTCTTTCCACTTGTAAATAAGAAAGACAAAATATTGGCTTGAATTCTGATAAAAGGAAATTTAAAATGGATGGGAAAAATGGTTGCCACTTCTATGAGACCTTTTCAGACAGACAGGCTCAATTCAAATCGAAGGTACGGCTTCAGGCAGTTTTTAAAGATAATCTCTTAAATTGTGATGTTATTGATTATTCAGCTTTTGATTGTTTGATTTATGTCCGAGCCTCAGTTCAAATGACCAGACAAACCTTGACTTTAACATTGATTTCTGAGTTTCTGAGTGTGGGAAATGTCTGGTAAACACCAAAGTTTACGCTACTTGACACTCATTGCCAATGACATTGTTAGTGTAATGTGATTCATTGCTGAATTTTGCTCAGTTCATCTTTATCTCCACACGCTGACAGCTACAGGATGAGCAGTTGTTCAAACACCAGGAACAGGAGGACATGAAATGGAAAATGTGTTGCACAAGCAAAATGCCAAAGACAACCACTTGCTCTCACACATACGTATTTACACATACACAGATGCACAGTATGTTAATCATTTACATCTAATGAGTAGAAGATGTGACATTATCATGTGAATCAGTTTCATTTGTGACATTTACATAATGATAGATTAGAGAGAAGGTGTGTGTGTGTGTGTGTGTGTGTGTGATCCTCATCCTCAGGAACCAACTTTATCTTCGAATGGAAATCTATTAGCGCATGCAATTTACTGTACAGTATCAGTGAATGTGTGCAGATTGTCTGTATGTGCACGGGTCCAGTCATGCATATAGTGTGTATATCTACTGTAAATGACAGATGATTCAGCTGCGTAGTTACTATAACAGGGTCTAATCTTTTATTATGATTTTTGGTGGTGGGAGACTTTAACCACCGAAACAAGTTGCAGGTCTTGTGCATTACATTTCACTCAGGTTCTATATAGTAGTAGAGTAGTGTGTTGTGTATTCCATTTGAGGATCAATGCATGTAAAAACAGGAGTTATCCTTCTGAAAACTGTGAAATGCAGCCTCAGTAAGATACTCAGTTGTTCTGAAGAGGATGTTGGGTAATACTGTATATTGACTGACCAAGTGATGGCTGCACAGCAACAGCCACATTCATTTAACAGTGGATTTCAGTGGATTTACAATATACTGTATACTGTAAATGACTGATGATCCAGCTGCGTAGTTACTATGTTATTTTGAAGCCATATTTATACAATGACATAATGATATGATACAATTCAGATGCTACCAACATCTTAGAGTGGCTATTGAAAGCACAAAGGATATTTGAGTACCAGACAATAGGTACTTGTCACATTAAAGGCGATTGTGAAACTTCTCTTTGTTTTTCCAGCGGCATTTTAACCTACAGTAATGAAGCCCCCACATGATCACAAATCCTGAATAATTTGTGAAAATGAATCAAAGACAATTCATAATCCATTGCAATTTTTTCTCCCTCATCTGAATCACATATTGCATTCTCTTTTTGCCTATTTGTATGCAGACTAATTTGTAAAATGAAACACAAACATATACTAATGCCATATTACAGAGCAGCACATCTTTGCATTGAAAAAAAGCTTTAGAGGACTTTAATTATGCCTTAAATGGTAATGCAAAAGGAAAATGAAAGGCATGCCGTTGGGCTCAAATGTTTATATAATAAGCCCATCAATGATGTTTGATTGTCATCATTAGCTCTGTTATCACAGACATAGCTTGCAATGTCTGATATTCACCCTTGAGGATTGTATTTATTCATTTTGTACCCTCAATAGTTCTTCTTGTCCCATCCACTGCTTTACATTTCTTACATCTTGGCTGGATTGCAACCATCTAAGTAAGTAAGAAAGTAAGCTTGTGTACTTACACTGTTCATCCATATAGTCTTTTTTTCTTCTTAAACATTTGATAAGTATATTTTCTACTTTTATCAATAATCATTACATTTCATTTTGTGCTTGTGTATATTTTTTCTTTGGTGTTATGGGATTTTATATGGGTATTTGTGTGTGTCATTCAGAAGAAGCGCTACTATTATAAAAATATACATCATATCAACATACATCCTATCTTGCTCTCTTCTTCACTTTCTGACACACACACACACACACACACACACACACACAAGTATCTATGGAGGAGTGATGTGATCTAAAGTTTGGTGCACTGTTTTTAAGCATGATGATTAGCTCACAGCAGGCGCTAGCTTGCCTCGCAGTCCCCGGAGTGTTTTACAGGAAATACAAGCTAATTGCTGCAGGTGATAATGCAGCACAATGAGGCGACCACCTTATCGGGTGAGAATAGAAAAATAAGGCGCTAAGTAAATCATTTGTCCCCACTTGTGCACTTGTAGAGCTGAGAAAATGGGTGCGAAAACATTACCAAATTACCACACACAAACATCAACGTTACATAATACAGGCCCTGTTTTGACCATATGCTGTACATTTAAACTAATCTCCCATACATAATAAAAATTATAATTTGCACTGTAATTGGTTTTAACACAAATGTTGAATTGAATGTTTGTGAACGGATGATAATTCAAACTACATGCTTGTTTTCCTTCTGTGTTCACAAACACAACTGATGTGAACAAACCTAAAAGCTTCAGATACAGTATCACTGATAACTTGTTGTACGTAAAAGAGCTGTCAAAGAATTTGGTAGTGATAGATCTTACAATTCTGTATTTTGATTGCTGCTTTTGTTTTTTTGTAATGGTGTTTTAGATTATAACAGGGTCTAATCTTTTATTATGATTTTTAGTGGTGGGAGACTTTAACCACTGAAACAAGTTGCAGGTCTTGTGCATTACATTTCACTCGGGTTCTATATAGTAGTAGAGGAACATGTGTTGTGTATTCCATTTGAGGATCAATGCATGTAAAAACAGGAGTTATCCTTTTGAAAACTGTGAAATGCAGCCTCAGTAAGATACTCAGTTGTTCTGAAGAGGATGTTGGGTAATACTGTATATTGACTGACCAAGTGATGACTGCACAGCAACAGCCACATTCATTTAACAGTGGATATCAGGATCACCAGGAAACCTGCTCAGTCCTGTGTGAATCAATACATGTAGAGGTCATGGATGATGCACATACCGTACATGTGAGAGTGTGCATGTGTGTATATGCGAATCATCCAATGCAACCCTCCCTAACTCATCAATATCCTCTCTCTGCACCCCTTCCACCTGTCTTTCTCTCTCCCCTGCTCTCACCTCTCTGTCTCCCACCTAGATGGTTTATAAGCCCTGGCTGTGTTCTCAGTACTTCCAGACCACCCAGATGCACTGCAGTAAGCGAATCCCCTGTGGTCAGTACTGCCTGGAGGTGCAGCAGCGGTGCCCCTTCGTCCTGCCCGACAATGATGATCTCATTCATGGAGGCAGCCCCAGTTTTATATGCACAGGTACAAAAAATGATCTTAGAGTTGATACATTCTTCTGTTTGTTTTGATCCTATGTTTGTTTCTTTTAACCATATTTGAAAAGTTAGCATTAGTACAGTACATGCAGCTCAGAGTAACTCAACTAGGAGGCCCTGAGCAGTTTGTTGACTATTTGAGGGACAACAGAGCATTACTTCCCCAAATCCCGGCATTTGAAGGTATGAGTAGCAACCTTGTCTAACCTGTACTGCTTCTGCCTGCCCTGTGTACTATAGATCATGCTCCTGGTCTGAGTAACTTACTGTACAATGAGCGAGCACATAGTGAGTGCAGTGTCTTGCTCAGTGATACTTTGATAGGACACACAACCAATGATGGACACATAGTGAACGCTTGTGACTTTACAGTTAAAGGATTTTCTGTCTAATCACCAGACTAACAGAGTGACACACCACACCAACAAATTGTTGCCAGTTACTCACAGCACTAAGAGGCAACTGCACAATGGAGCTCTGTGGCAATAAGTCTGAATGCTCTGCTCTGTGTTTTAGGACAAACACACACAAATCTGAATCCTAAAGAATTCCTTAACCAGATTTTGTCTCCACGTAAGAGGAGGGTGAGTCCCCCACAGTATGACGGGGTGAGCAGATGTTTGTCCCCAGAAAAATGATTAATACAAACACTTACATCATGTGATGATGCTGCCCTCTGGTGCTCATGTTGAGCATCAGGTTCTTTCATGTTCAGTAGGACAAGACATTCAAAGTAGTGGTTGTGTTTCTTATTTGTGTACTTTTTTCTATTAATCATTTGTACTGATTTATGTGTTTATGAAGATTTTTAAACAAAGCTGCTTTGACAGTCTTTGAAATAAAGGATAAGGCCGGCAATATTCTATATTTTTGATCCTTCATCAACAAGTCAGGAAAAGACCAAAAACAACAAAGTAGTTAGTCTATCCCTAAATAGTAAATCTGATTTCCCCAGCGTGTCTGTGGCTCTCAGCCCGTAGCCCATTCATTCCATCTGAAGAAATAATTTCTTAAAACAGCTGGACACTGTAGTTTTTGGCTAATGTTACTCAGGAGTAAAGTCAGCTGCGTATTAATACACATTTGCTGCACTAGTAAGTATTAACGGCAACAGCAACGTTGAATGTGTGACTTAATTATAATAAACTGCAGTGCCCATGCACATCGAAATAAAGGTAATTAGGCTCATTGATGTGTTTTTAATAGTTTTTTGGCAATTATAGAGGTCTATGGCACATTAGAATAAATTATATCAGGCTTTGATTACACCGACAATACTTGTTACTTAATTGGTTTTGGACTTTGCATGGTCTTTGCTGACATTAAGAAAAACATACTTTTGAGAGATCTTTTATGCAGTAGAGAGGTTGTACCATGTAGCAATCAATGAGTAAATAAGAGTAAGTGAGTGAGATGGCAGCAGCTTTTGCAGCTAATCAGGTTGTGTCTTTCATTTTCCACGTATTTGTGCATGTGTGCATTTTGTCAATAACTCTGCAAACATCTAAATGCAGATTTGTCAGAAACCTGCAGTAATTACACGGTTCCTCTTGTCACAGTTAAGCTGTTGACAGTCAAACTGCGCTGTGTGGGCACACACTTCTTCAAAGTTCTCCTCACATTAGCATGCACACAGGCCGTGACAAACCCCCTCTGCTTATAATGTCAGAAAGCTGTTTGTGATTTCAGTCCTTCTGTCAGTGCAGTGCATT
>JAVQJL010076997.1:0-34635 GCA_036024295.1 Nannoperca obscura
TAGAGCTTTGACAGGTTCAGTTATCGTGGCGAAGTGGTATTCAAATGAGTTAACGTTGATATGTAGTGATGCGGATGTGTATTTTAAGTGTGGTGAGAGAAGCAGACCTGTCCCACCACCTCGGCCAGATGAGCGGGGCGAGTGGGAGAACGAGTGGTTGACGGAGAGGGCAGCTGGTGTCGCCGTGTTCTCAGGACGTATCCATGTCTCCGTCAGTGCCAGGGCATGAAGAGAGGCCTGGGCTGCGAAGGCCATTACAGGTCATTACATTCTACACAAAAATAAAGTATGTAATTAAACCTCGTTCCAGGTTTAGAGACAGGAAGGAAAGAAATAGACGCTCGGCAGCAGAGTTTTGTACGAAAATTGGTTTAAGAGGAGGAGTATGGAATTTACATTTTTTAAAAACTAGTTTTACTTACAAATTCCTCCACTTGTCCTGCCACTCGGACACTCTGGGATGGGAAGGTGGTAATAGTGCTTCTCTGCAAAAAAACATTATAAATCACACCTTTCTGCCATTTCTCCTATGCAAGTCTTCACAAGGAGCTTCCTTAATGGCATTGGTTGGATTCCTGTAGTATCATACTCCTTGAGAATTTATGGGGGGTTTTCCTTGGTTGTGACTGTGGGGTCTGACTATTAACACTCGTCATCTTTCTGCATTAATGTTCAAGGTGATGAATGCCACTTTCCACAGAAGGTAGTCATCCGTTTACTCAAGAAGCCTATTTTAATGACATACTTGTGTTTCATCGGTAACTTACTCAGCTGCTTGATATAACAAATACAGCTTATTTCAATTAGTTTCCCAAGAAAGCTTCCTCCATTTAATCAGCAGTAGCCTTGCAGGGCTATGAGATCCATGGCACTGTAAAACCCCGTTGGTCGTCCTGTAATTAGTATGTCTAAACATAATGGACATGTTCTTCACTCTGCAGTAGTAGTAGTGCACTTAAAGCCACCTTAATAATTCCCGGATTACACAGTTGTTGGCTGTGTTTGGCTAATTTACATACACCTAATGTTCAGTATCAGATACAAATCATAACGACATAGTGCTTTATGTTGTTACTGTGGTTGATCTGGATTACATGTGTGATGTACTGTTTCTCACCTTGGTATCACTCCAACATGATGACAGACTCCTTTGACTGTATGTTCATAGGACAGTTGACAAGCCAGGACAGTACCCACCCCTATAGAAGCACAGCTGCTGCCAAGTTGCCTGGAGGCGCTTTCAAGTGTAACACAAAATTACAGTTTGTGTCATGGCAGCATGTTGATGTGTGCATGCCTCGACACTGTGCCCTGCTTTCTGTGTGTGTGTGTGTGTGTGTGTGTGTGTGTGTGCGTGCGTGCGCACGCTTCAGTCTTGAGTTAATTGTGCGTATTCCTCTGCCAACTCCGCTGCGGTGCAGAAAACCACCGTGCGTGGGGGGAGAATAAAGAATACATCCAGTTAACTTGACCGCCATTACGAATCTATTATGTTGTAATAGTTACATCTGCCTGATGGGAAACAGGACTGGCGATAAAGTTAATTTTTGGCTGAAGCAGGTGGCGAAACGCGGAGGGGAAATGAGGCAAGGACTAACTACCTGGACAACGTCCAGCTACACGCCTTTGCGCACATTCACGTGCACGCGCACACACTTACACGCCTGCTCGTACATAAAGGAGAGCAAACAGTCGAACCTTTCGTGGGCAGACGGCAAAAATGACAAGTACGCGGGATGCTGCGCTCCATCCAAGCGGAACCGATTGCGCAGTTTTACGCGCGGTGGCAGGTCCGAGCTCATCCAAAAAGACCCCGAGCCTTCCCGTGTTCATCCTGATCATATCAGTGCTGTTGCTCGTCCCGGTCCAGCCAGCATCAGCTCATCCTCAGTGTCTAGACTTCCAGCCACCTTTCAAACCTTTGTGGCACCTGGAGTTTTGCACGCAGTACGAGCAGTTTGGCTGCTGCGACCAGAAAACGGACAACACGATCGCGGAGAGATACTGGGACATTATTGACCAGTTGGAAGTGGCGGGTCATGACCTCTGTGCAGACACGTTGAAGGAAATCATGTGCCAGGTAAATAATATATTTTCTTCTCTAAGTTGGGTTGGGTTGTGCTTTTAAGGATGCTGTGATAAATGGGTAAAACACTGTTCAGGGCGATGATACATTGTTATTGCAGTGTCTTCACCTTTGCTACTTTATCAGAATCAGAATACTTTATTGATCCCAGAAGGGAAATTGCCTACATACAGTTGCACTACCCAATAAAGGTATTGAAAAAAGAATAATAAACAGTAGAATATAGAGGGTGTAGAGGTGTAGAGGTGTCTAAAGGTCAATCATAATCTACAACTCTCTTATCAACTAAAACGTTTTTAAATTACCTTCAGTAATCACATTAAGCTTATGTTAGATCTACATTTGTAAAAAGATCAACATTTAGGCATCATGCAACTTTGATAAATTACATTTGTTTAATTGGATTTATTTGTCTAGTTTAAAACTAACTTTAATTAATAATTGGGAGAACTCAATTTAGAGGAGGTGATATTTTGAGGGTTGATTTTCTTCTTTAAAATGAACAATACACAAAACTAGTTAACTCTTAAAGAATGCCCTAATCCAAAGTGTTCATATTGATGTTAAAAGAGAAATAATCTTAAATGACTATTTACCAACACTTCTAGCAACCAGCATTAAGGTGTGGAAGGTCAAAATCTTGACATAAAATGAATGTCAAGTCCTTCTAAGTTAGCCATGCTGCCCGTTAACTTTCACCTCCTGCCTCACCACCTCTCGTGTTTGCCCCATCCAGGAGTGCTCTCCATATGCCGCCCACCTCTATGATGCTGAGGACCCATACACACCGATCAGAGAGCTACCTGGCCTTTGCTTTGGCTACTGCTCGGAGTTTCATGGCAAATGTCGCCATGTGGTTAAATATCTGACTGAGAACCAGCAGCTGTGGGACACCTCTGAGCGAGATGTGTCCACGTTCTGCAGCATGGTGGACTTGTCCGACCAGGACTACTGCTACCCCAATGTTCTGAAGAGCTCTGACCTCAACAGCAACCTGGGAGAGGTAGTGGAGGACCCCAGAGGGTGTCTCCAGGTGTGCCTGACAGAGGTGGCCAACAATCTCAGGAACCCTGTATTGATGCTACACAGCGGCGACGACACACATCGCATGTTCATCGCCGAGCAGGTGGGCTTTGTGTGGGTTTACCTGCGTGACGGCAGCCGGCTGGAGCAGCCCTTCCTGGACATGAGCGGGGAGGTGATGACCACACCCTGGCTGGGGGATGAGAGAGGTTTCCTGGGCATGGCCTTCCACCCAAAGTACCGGGACAATGGGCGCTTCTTCATCTACTACTCTATCCAGGTCAACAGTAAGCTGGAGAAAGTCAGAGTCAGTGAGATGAAGGTGTCTGCCCACGATATGAATATGGCTGATCCTTACTCAGAGAGGTACACAGAGGGAAGGTTTCTTTTACTCTTTTTATAGCAATAAAGTTCGGCGGATGATGTGTAGGTCTGCACCCACTGAAATATATATAATATATGAAATATAGGACTATTCTGACAAATACCCCCTGGGCTGTAATTGCACCAAAACTTGCATAAACATGTTCTGAGCGTAATACAGTAAACCACTTTATTGCACATAAAAACTATGAAAAAACCCCAAGATATTATGAATTTAAGAAACTGACTTTGACTTTGTTACTGCCCCCCTCAAATATCAAAATGTGGTGTAGTGCCTGAATATTTATGTCTCATCATTTCCAAATCTCAGCACCTACAAAATTTGTCATTTGGTATAATCCATAATAAAAAAACATTTTTATTATTATTATAATTTTTTTTTTTTTTTGCCCAGAGTTAGATGAGAAGATCAATACATGAAGTTATCACCAGTGGTTGATTAGCCTAGCTTAGCATAAAGACTGGAAGCAGGGGGAAAGTGCTAGTCTGACTCTCCAAAAGGACAGATTAAACAGCAAAATATAAAATGTTAATTGGTGAACTTTACAGGACCTGGTTGGCGGATTTAGCTGCCTTTGGACAGGTCTTTATGCTAAGCTAAGCTAACCAGCTGCTAGCTGTAGCTTTATGTTTAACAGACAGACACAAGAGTGGTATAAATTTGAACCCCATAACGCCATGATCGCATTTCCCAAAAACATTCACCTCCATTGTTTTCGGTGTTGTAACATAAATCTCAGAAAGGTATAAGTAGGTGAGAAAATCAGTTTCTGTTATTTGGTAAACCAAGTCTTTTCACACCTGAGGCCTACCCTGCCATCACTTCTTTCTGTTTGACAAATAATCGCTGTATATGGAGTGAGTGACAGGCACAGTCAAGAAGTATATGACCTGAAGGAATAGCAACCACATATTTACATCTGAAAACAAGAATATCACCTCTAGTAGATATGGTTTTACCGAACTGCATTCTTTTTGCATTCAGGGTCATTCTAGAAATCGAGGAGCCCGCCGCAAACCACAATGGAGGCCAGCTGCTGTTTGGTCTTGATGGATATTTATACATCTTCACTGGAGATGGTGGAAAAGCTGGTGATCCATTTGGGAAGTATGGCAACGCACAGAACAAGTAAGGTGCTCCAAGTTTCTTAAAGTGTGAGGAATAAAGCAGAAACCAGTGGTCCCCAACCTTTTTTTTTATCAGAAGCCCATTTAACACTATACATTTTATAAAAGTCTATAATGTCACCGTATTTTCTTCATAGAATTGAATTGTCAAATAGTTTTGTCAAGTTTGCAATCATGGTACCATTTGGAGTGGCAGACACTGGACATTTTAACCATTCATCCTTTACTTAGCTATCCAATTTAACAGTTTTCCCATTACTTTTAGTTATTTCAAACATTGCCATTATTCCACATCTATGTATTAACAATTCGTCCAACATTTCAACTGTTTATCCATTACTTTCAGCTTATCCATTAAGTTAACTATTTTAATCGTTTATCTATTACTTTAAGCTAACAAATTCAACCATTAACCCATTAGCCAGCTTTTGGGTAACATTTTCAACCGTTTATTCAATACTTTTAGTTATTTTTTTTTACTTTTAGCTAATCAATTCAACCACTTTTCATTACATGTAGATATCTTATTTTTATGCTCTCAGTTACAACATGTGGTTTTCAGGTGTAAAAACAGATTCAATTCTTGATGATATTTTCATAAATTTGTTTTGGCATACCCCCTGGTAACTGCAAAAGAACCCCCGGAGTATACAAGTACCCCTGGTTGGGAATCGGTGCACTACAAGGCCTCTCAAGTGTTGCTAAATGCTTTTTTTTGGTCCTACCCAGAAGTGCTCTGTTGGGAAAAGTACTCCGCATTGATATAGACGGAAGTGACTCCAGTGGGAAGCAGTACAGGTTCCCCCCTGATAACCCATTCCTCGGCGACCCAGGTGCCCGGCCAGAGGTGTACGCATATGGGGTCAGAAACATGTGGCGGTGCTCTGTGGACCGTGGAGACCTGGCCAGCCGCTACGGCAGGGGGAGGATATTCTGTGGAGATGTGGGTCAAAACCGCTATGAGGAAATTGACATTATTGTGAAGGGAGGAAACTATGGATGGAGAGCCAAAGAGGGTTTTGAATGCTACGATATGAAACTCTGCCACAACCAGTCCTTGAGTGAGTATTTTCTGTTCATGCTCAACTTCTCTGATGATAAAAATCAAGAACTATTTCCTGTCTCATCGATACGTTCACCACCTGTTATTTCCTCCATCTGATTTCAATCTCATTTTGATGCTTCAGATTTCAGTTAAATTCAGTGCATCTTTCTTTGCCACAACAGATGACATCCTCCCTATATTTGCATACAGCCATCATGTTGGGAAGTCTGTGACAGGGGGATATGTGTACAGAGGATGTGAATCACCCAATCTGAACGGCCTGTACATTTTTGGAGACTTTATGAGTGGGTAAGATTGTGTTGATCTACGCCAAATAGTTTTCTCCAACTGTTCTGCAACTCCAAAAAAAAGAGCTTGATTTTCTGTCAGCTTTTCAGGAGTGAAGTGAAGGAAGACTTATTTTCTCAGCTTGTTTGCTCAGCTGTTGTGACTTTTTGAATTTATTGAAAAAGCAATTTTTTTTATGAAGTCAAGTCACATCACTTGAGTCTTCAGGATCACATCATTAAAACCACAACTTGTCATTTTTACACTTTGGTTTTTGTCTGTATGAAAACAAATTAATATAGCTGTTTCCAGTCTTTATGCAGGTTCAAGCTTCTCATCTAAATCTCAGCACGAAAGTGAATAAGCGTATTTCCCAAACTATTCCTTCTATATTTGAAGTGATGGAATTTCCTCTTTGGCGAGAGCTGTACTTGCAGTAATTGATAGATAAAGTATTGGTTTCAAGTCTTGTTTAAGCTGTGGTTTCTAGATACTTTTACAGTATCCTCACAACAAGATACTGACAGATATTAACTATTAATTCCTGCCTTAAATATATTGATGAGCCCATGTTGGGTTGTTATAACAATATAAGTGATTCTTGTCAATCTTGCAGTCGAATCATAGCGTTGGAGGAAGATAAGACAACAGGAAACTGGAAGGAGAGGAGTGTGTGTATGGGTGACACAAAGACGTGCTCTTTTCCTGGACTCATCAATCATCACCACAAGTTCATCATCTCGTTCGCCGAAGATGAAGCCGGTAACGTTCATTCAGTCTCCCACAGCGTTTAGTTTTGCACCAATTGAACAGTACTCATGAGCTGTTTCTGTCTTTTAGGGGAACTGTATTTTCTGGCCACAGCGTACCCGAGTGCCATGTCTCCGTTTGGAACTGTCTTCAAGTTCATGGACCCCTCCAGGTGCAGTATCAGACTCAGCTTACATTAAAACATGTCTTTGAATCATCTTCATTGAGTTATTTTCTCCTTATAGTTATCATACATGGCGGTAAGTTGGATATGTTGGTATTTAGATCTTTATAGGCTCTGATGCGATGTGGCATTGTGCACCAAACTGCTAACATGAGGAGTAATTCAAGTGCATACATATTCAAGATGTCAAATTTTAATGTAACTTGAAAACAGTTACATTTGTAGTTAACAACGTCCTTTTTTTTCCATTGCCAGCTTTAGTGTGACTCACAGTATGTTGAAATCCTATTAAAAGACTGTGAAAGCCACAGAAACAATCTTAATTTGATAACATTAGACATTAGGCTGCAGAGCTATTAACTTATGTTCCGTGCTTGTATAGGGTTAGGGTTACTTAATTGAACGTGTAATAGCTTAGACACGCAACAGACTCAGCAAATCAATGCATTTAATGGTGTTGTTGTCAATTATACTTTCAAGAACTTTCAAGGCATGGGAAAAAGCTCTACAACATCTTTCGTCCAGATCAAAACTTGCGTTAAAATAAAGTAATTTTGAAAAATCGGATTAAATGTGAAATTAATAAAGATTACCTAATTTTAATTTTACTGCTTCACCTTTAACTTTTGCAGGAGAGCTCCTCCAGGGAAATGTAAGCAGAAGCCGCTGCCTGTCAAAGTGAGGGGGAAAAAGGTTCCTTTTGTGCCCAGAGAACGTAAGTCACCTCAGTTTACCTTTGAGTTGGTACCATTTTTATGATGTGCACATACCAGACTCGTTGAAAAAGTCATTTAAAAGGGACATTTTTGTCTGACAATGTGGTGCCTCTGAAATTGTACCTTAAAATGAAATATGTCCATAGTGCTTTTCATTTTTCAGAGTAGAACATAGTTTTGCTTCAATCAAGGCGCATTAAATATGAACAACATACACACAACGTATTATCAAGTCAATTAAATTGATGTAAGAGGTTACTGTAAGAAGACATCTGTTCTGGCAAGCCAACAAATTGCCCACTTTCAGTTTAGTATGTTTGTCCTGAGCAGAACTTGCTTTTTTTCTCCGTGTCTGTATGTTGCTAAATTGTATAATCGCATTGAGGTCATATATAAAACTATAAAAAGCAGTGTCCCATTTTACATCAAACATACTTAAAAAAGAAAGAGACAAAAGAGGAAAGCATTTCAAACATTCAGGCCTGTTTTCAGAGCCAAATATTCAATCCAGCCTTATAAAATCCAACATATGTGGCTTCCGAGTTGAACGAGTAAAACGTAAAAATAGGTACTTACTGACATCTGTGCCATTTCAGTGACCGTGTTGGACATGAATGAAAAACCTACGAGACCACCACCGAGAAAATTCAAACTCACCACCAAACCACCGGTGAAGAGCAGCCAGGTCAAACCTACACCGTCTGCAGCCAGCGCGACGACGAAGAGCACTGCCGTGAAGCCCGAGTGGAAGAAACGTGTCGAGACAGCGAGGAAGAAAAATAAGCTGAAACCATGGAGGGACAACAAAGTGCTGAACAAGCAGGCAGCTAACGCACAAATGAAGAAGAATACTTTGAAACCAAAATCCAAGGAACAATCAAAAAAGGCCACTGTGATAAAGCCTGTCGGTAACAAACTCACACCAAAGACCAATCAAATTGCCACAGCTGATGTAAAAAGTAACGCTCTACAAACCCACAGCAGCCTGAAGGATAAAACAATCCACACAAAGAAGATTCCCCCGAGGAAAGGTGCACAAAAGCAAATCACACACGAGAAAATCAAGCTGAAACCTGCATAAGAATATCATGCCTTGATAAATAAAACTAAGACAAACTTTAACGTGAAAACGAACAGAACAATGCAGAACAAACTTCCACTAAAGAGCAAGCGAGCAAAAGAGGCCAAAGCACTTTAAAACATGATTTAACATTTAGTCATTATTTTGTATATTTGTGTTTGTCAAACAATCACGTTTTAAGGAATAGTTTTAGCTTTTTTGATTTCCTGCACACTCTCGTGTCTTTTAGGTTTAAATGAAGCTACCCCCAGCAGCTTATTAGCTTAGCATAGCATTAAGACTAGAAAAAGAAGGAAACTATATCTATATTGTTTTGTATACAGACAAAAACCTAAAATGAAAACGGGACACAGCTTGCCTGGTTTGGTCTAAAGGTAACAAAATCCATCTACCAGGAACTTTAAAGCTCAATATTTAAATTATAACATGCAGTTTGTTTAATCCAGAGCCAGGCTAGCTGTTTCGCTAACTTAAGCTAACTGGCTGATGGTGGGAGCTTTGTATTTTCTGTACAGACATGAGTGGTATCAATCTTCTCATCTAATGCTCAGCAAAAAGTGAAGCATATTTGCTCAAATGTTAAACTTATCCTTTAAAGTAGAAAGCACACAACTGTTTATTATGCATGCAATGACAGTTTCCTTTCACTTTTATTTTGGACCGTCACTAAGTCATTGGTCCAACTAAATCACCACCCTGTCTGTATTTAAAACATATCACATCGGTTTGAAGTGGAAATAAGCAGCTTTAAATAACTTTACCAAAGTGCAGTGTTGTTTAATTCCTCTAATTTTACAGCACATGCAAGTGTTAAAAATAAACATTAGAACGTGCGTGTCTGTGTGTCTCAGAGGCTCTCTGTAATTAAACTGATCATAACTGAAACCACTGTGACTGTGGTTTGCATAACGACTGCTGTAAATGTAAAGCCGCCCTGACTGCGGCGTGCCGTTGTGTAACCGAGGTTACACGAATCTCACAATTTAGCGTTTTCTCTGCGGCCAATCTTGAGACCTATTATGTATTTTATTAATTTGGAATTTTGTAAATCATTTTTCAACCCTTGTTGTTTCGATTCTGGTGATAGAAAGATTACCATAGGATATACACCCTCCTGTCAAGTACTACCTTGTATCGTAACATGACATAACAAACATACCATAGTATGGCATGGCATGACACAAACATACCACCCTATACTATGACAGTTCTGTACCAGTCATGTCATAGGTCTTGTCACATGACAAGTCATGATGACGTATTCAACATTCAACATAAACATTTAAAACAACCAAAGTCACACCATTTATTGGAACATGGCATAACTTGTGTGACATATCACATCATAATATTTTGTAACATGACATGACATACTATGACAGATATACCTAAAGGTATATGCCCCCCAGTAAACTACTGCCTGGGCTGCTGTTGTAACACCTAATATACCGAAACAAACAAGCCATAAACTTACATACCACACAAAACCATGACATAGCATAAATGTATCATACCGTGGCAGGACATACAGTATCAGACCTAACAAGACATGATATATACTTACCATACATAACACAACATAACATAACATAACATAACATAACATAACATAACATGACATTTAATTTACCATAGAACAATATGACATGGCATGAGAATAAAAACTATTAAACCTCAATGAAGATCATGCATAAAATAAAATGCTACTGCTGAAACACAAAGGAGAACAGCAGTCACATATTCATAAACCATACATCTTCCCTTGACAAATCCTCGTGTTTGTGCCATCATCAGCGCTCCTTCACAGTCACATTTTATTCCTGCTTGTTCTCTGTCCGGACAATGTATGTGTTAATTTATACACATCATTTATTTATTTGTACTCCTCTGGACAACTAATGTAATCCTAGTCTGGAAACTAGTCTGGGCACTTCAAGAACCTACCACAACCCCTCACCCAAACCACCTCCTGCAAATGCAGTACGAAATGTAAATTATATACCAATTAGGAAAAGAAGCCAAAGAGTAATTTAAAGTGATGGTGGGTCTAGATTTGCAGGTCTGAAAATAAAACGGGTTGCACTCAGATGTAATGTAAGTCTACTATGTGTCCTCTATATGGTGCAGTGCAAAATTCTTTGAACCCTGGACCCCTACAAATTACAGACTTACATAATTATGCATTCATGCTAAAAGGTCACCAATTTAGAAAACACATCTCGGCTTCGCGGACCTTTGAATCTTCCGAAAGAACACAATGTTTGCTGTAAAGTACCCATTTGTTGAGGATGCTGGAGAAATGTTGGGACGTGGCTCTTTTCCTGTTGTACAATTGCTCCTATTAGCTCTGTTGATCATTACCTGCGGCTCTTTTGCTGGAGGGGTGACCCTTTGAAGTGTAAGAACCATGGCCCTTTTAACCTAACAAGGAGCTTTGCTGTCTTGTGAGACGACACACAACATGATGAGTTTCTCCCCTTGTAAAGCTGACATTTGCATGTTTAAGTGTTTTGTCGTTTTTGTTGAATTCCTTGCAATAAAGTTGATATGATACGAGAAATAAGTGCCTGAATTTGAATGTTAGATACATTTTACTTTTAACCCCATAAATCTTCATCACATCACATCCTCACACTGACATTATTATATCACCTACTTGCTTATCTAGTGAAATACTTCAACATCTACTGAATGGATTGCCACATTTGTGGTCCCCAGACGATGTATCCTAATGATTTTGGTGACCCTGACTTTCAATATGTCCAATACTTTGTGAGCAAATACCTGCAAAACTAATGACAATCCCACCCGCCTCAGTAGTACTTTGTGTTTAGCACTAATTAGCAAACGTTAGCATGCTAACACGCTAAACTAAGACGCTGAACATGGTAAACATTATACCTCGGCATGTCAGCATGCTGATGCATTCAGCTCAAAACACCACTGTGCCTACAGAAAGTACAGCCTCACAGAGTAAGTCTTGTTTTACAGTAAACACATCTTCTATCTTTATCACTCACAGTATTATAAGCTCAACACTTACATTTATATTTTATTACTCATGCATAGTAGATACAGAGCCACTTTAAGTGCTCTTGCTTTAACATCCACACTAGTGAAGACCTCTCATCTTTGTGAGAAATGTCACATCATTTCACATCAACTTACTCAGTGTAGAAACGATGATCTGCGACCGACCGCACAAACCAGTCTGTTTAGTTCTATTTTCATTTAGGAGTAAAGAAAACCGTAACTTTATAAGGGATTGTGGTGCAAACTGGCATTAGAAACATTTTATAAGAAAACCACGGAGAAATTTAAATGAAATGTTGGAATAATTTAAGAGAAAACCTATAAACCTATCAGGCTCCACCATCAACCGTGTTCATGTTCAAAAAATGTCCTAATTCCTTTTTTTGTCAGTTAAAGGACGTGCAGCAACACACAATTTATTTTATTTATTTATTTGCATCATGCTGACTTTCTTGTAAAAAGTTCAAGCGATGGTCACTGCTGCAATATACAAATCTACTGGTTGTTTAAAAGCTGAAATGAACTGAAATCTTAGTAGCAAAGAGATCAGTTCCTATAGAAGCATCCAGATGCATCTTCCTCCTCTCTACAGGCTGTTTTTATGGTTAAATGAAAACACGTATACTCAATGTAAATAACTAAAACTGGGACCTCAAATGCTAAAAGTGTTTGCACTCACTGCACTCTAAGAAATGTTGGTTTAAAGAGACCAAAAATCAAGTCGAGTTACTAGGAATCGTGTCTTACTCACTTACTGGTCTACAGCGCTGACAGGGAAGCACAGATTAGCCGTTAACTCAAAAGGTCACAAGTTTGATCTTTGTTTCCATCAGATGATTCAGAGTCCGGACCAAATACCACTGACAACGCACAATGACCCTCTGCTGGTGAAAGTTTATCAGTTTTACAGAAGCGAGTGTCAGCTTTGTTGTTACGTAATAATAAAAAAATCATCATTAAAAGAATCGGATATCAGTCATCAAACCTCCCATCCAGGATGTTTTCGAAGGTGAAGGGGAGGCATTTGAAGCCCTGGCCTGCGTAAAACAGCGTAGACTTTTATGCTCTAGTTCACGTTGATTTCATAGAGTATCACCATGTCGGTGGCGTTTGCACCTCACAGGCAGCGTGGGAAGGGTGATATTTCACCAGCTGGAAGACAAAAGTTACTTGACGTCTATCTTTTTTATTGTAGGCTTTTCCTGTTTTTAAATTTGAAAGGCATATGAAAAAAACAGACAGGTAACATCCCAAATGTTCTGCTATGTTTTAATCCCAGAGGTTGTTGCTGCCCAGCAGTGTTTCTCTGCCCTGTTTATTCCAGGAATAATTACGCAAAAGTAAAGTATTACTTCACTTTCATTTCTCTCATCAATAGCAGAATATACTTTCAGGATTTAAAGAACTCAATGTGTAGTTGTTAGAAATGTGTTTAATTCAGACGCCATCAGTAGATGCAGCCATGTGACATGACAATTAATACAATCCGCTACAAAAATAGTTGATTATTGATATTGTTCGAACTGCATGTTATCTTGGTGGGCTGGCCTCTCTGTGAACCAGAGCACCATTTCAAAAAATGTGATATGTTTTGATAGATTTGTGCTATTTGCAATTTTAGTGTTGATTATTTATGTACATTAAATCTACTTAAGTGATTTCTTTGGTGTGGACTAACACAGTGATTATACAGTGATAGTGCCAATAACAAAGATTTCTTCCTTCTTTTAAAAGAAAAGTGACTACATGTTTGTCGGCATGTTTTTCCCTCCGAGTCCCTCTATCAACGGCTGATCTTGTACACGACGTCGCCGACCTGCAGGATCCCCGTCTGCTTCACAGTGTGCAGCTGTCCAAACAGCGGAGACGCTTTGTAGATGTGCTTCTCGGATGGTTTGCACAGACGATAGCTGTGAAAGAATTGTTCTTAAAATTAGACTTCTCATATTTAAATTAACTTTTAAAAAGGGGGAAACTGTAATTATAGATACATTTGAAAAAAACAGTCTAGATAGAAAAATAATACAAAACTCAATAAAGCTACATATGAATCTGTAAGAAAGAAATCATGCTTAGTTAAAAAGGTCCAATCATAAAAGAAGCCAGATTTTGAGCTTTGAATTGGAAATTATTTATTTTTTGTCTGTCCAAAATTTGTATACATGAAATAATAATCAGGTTCCAGGGTAAAATGGGACGCAACCGATGCCGATATGTTGTTCAAATAACACACAGGCAGCTTTGACTCAAGTTGTCTCTGGATTTGATATTTGATTTGTCCTCTGGCTGAACAAGGGTGCAAAAAGAAAAGTAAGATATATAAAAATCTATACATAAACCCGGGTTATCTTGAATATATCTTGGATATTGTTACATTAAAGTGGAACTCAACTGACTGCATGCATCAAAGTCGTTTTACAGGTCATGGGGAGTACTGCAGCAAATGTAAAGTCTTTTGTGGCTCCAGCGGGAGCGCCATGAAATAGGATCAAAGTGATGTCACTTGAGTCATCAGGTGGGGTTGAAGTTTGTTGAGGCAGACTGGACAAAGGGACAGCTGACTGACAGTGTAGGCATAATTGGAGAAACTCTCAAAACTATTTTTAGCCCCCATTCAATCAAATAAACCCAACCAATCTAGAACACTAATTACCACCGAAATGTAAAATATCAACATTCAGTAATATTGAGGTAAAACTTTACCTTTTCAGGGTTTCCAGAGGCTCTTTTCTGGTGATTATTCCAGTTTCAGGGTCAACTGTGGTGAAAAGGCATCTGGAAACAACAAAAGGTTACAGGTGAGTTTGCATCCTTCCCGTTAACCCCAAATGTCTACGGTTACAAAGACAATTTATGCATTTTATAAATCGACAATCAAACCCCAAACATTCATTCTTGTTGATAAATGAAGAGATTCTGTCTCTGATCAGAATCTGTGTGAAGCATCAACTGTGTTACCGTCCACATGACATTACACGCTGCAGTCTCACGCTGCCAATCTGGATCTCTTCCCACGAATCCTGAAAAAGCAAAGCAGTTGGGTTTTTGAGTTGGAGATAAATTTAGTCCACGCTGCTCACACTGAAAAGGGCGAAGCATTAGTCAGAAGTAAAGGACCAAATGATCATTTTTCCAAACAGGAGGGAAAAACAAAACCTCACGGGCTGTAGTGTAGAGACACATAGGATCTGTTATTTTGAAGACCTTTTGTGGTTCAACTCTCATCTTTACATGACTGAATCATATGTTTTTCTTTATTTATGTAACCAAGATTTCTAATCTTGTAGCCGAACAGAGGAATCAGCAGGGAAAATAAACATACAGATGCGCTTCTTGTTGGCAAACGCTGAACAACGCACCTCATCAAATGCTTTGCAGTCACTTATGACGATGCTTGGGCGGAAACGCTCCACCATGACATCCTTCTCTAACTTGCTGCTCAGATCCTTGACAGAGGACTCGGACAGCAGCATCACAGGTGCCACATCTGGGTAGGCCACCTTCTGGATAAATGGGTAAACAACATGAACTCAATCACAAATGGAAATTCTTCTCTCCTGTATGGAACAGGTTGTTTCTGGTAAGACTTGGACACTAAACAGCTAAAAGTCAACCAAAAAAAGACAAATCTGGTTTCGATTTTATTGATCTCAAAGTTATTTAGTTAGTTTAACGTTTTAGTGTTTCAATTAAGAGAGAATTAAAGCTGACATAAAGGAGAAAGATATTCATCTTAAGTCAAGGCATACAGTTACAGCCTTAAAATGAAATGCAACACAGAGTCCAGAACATCTTGTTTACCTCATTCTGTGGGAAAAGAGACTCGATCTCCACACACCTTCTAGCCCTCATCTGGGGTTCAAAGTGCACCAAGCGAAAGGTTTTGTCTTCGCCCAGATAATGAGTGAGCCAGCGAGACGCATCGTCGCCGCAGTCCCGTCCCTGTATGTCCGCTCCAAACACTCTGCAGCACAAAAAACAAGTAGCATTTTCAGCACAAGTCTGGAAAAAAAAAGAGTTGGAACAAAAGTTAATAATGCAAAAGACAAATGTATTAACCATTAGAAACAAGTATTATCAATAATATCTAACTTTTACTGATTCAGGCTTCTAACATGTGAGGATTTCCTTATTTTTTCTATTTTATATGATTTTAAACTGTATATTTGGGAGTTGTTGGACTGTTGGTAGGACAAAACAAGACATTTGAAGATGTCACCTTAAACTGTGAGGACTTTAGTTAAATCTTTAAATCAAACTACACACAAGTAGTTACTAAAAAAGTAGACGTTGTCAAAGTTCTTCCATATTTGTAATCTTGATAAAACAAGTTGAATAAACACCATTTCAGCCACAGAACACTGTGGTGCCAAAGTGAAAGCCTGCTGTAAAACCTGCAGTCGATGATGGGGTTGTCGGACTGTTTGACGGGGAATCGCAGCTCCTCCATGTTTGGGCCGTTCAGACAAACATGACCTCCCTCACATGTCAGAGCCACCAACACCAGCCGAGGCTGCTGTCTGCCCGTCACCATGTGACCGTCTTCTGTGATCACCAGCCAGTGTCTGCAATCAAAACAAACAGAGCTGTCGTCTCCCCTCATCTGCACCATTTGGCATCCCTACTTTAATTCGGGTACTGAGGCTGCAGAATGAGCTCTCATTGATGTGAAGCAAAGTTACAGGAGAGGGAATGTAAGAAAACAAGACAGGACTGATGACGTCACATGTTGCCATGGATACAGCAGTGCTGCTGACTCATCTGTAAATCCCAGATTTAAGTCACATTTTATTTTTATCCCAGATTAAAGATTGATCTGGGAATCACAAACATGTTTCTGTAAAGGACTGCACTAGCAATATAGAAATGTATAGATTTTCATGAGTCATGAGTCATGTGATTTCACCCCCCCCCTCCGTATTTTCTCACGTTAGTGTTATGAGTGTTTGGATAATTGAATGAAATAAGGACAATTCCCTCTGAAAAGCCTGCAAGGTTGTAGACCCGTCTTCATGAAAGCCTCCACAAAAGTTCATAAATAAGCTTAATATTGAGACGACGTGAAGAAAAATCAGTCTCCAAACCCAAATTAAGCAAATGAGTGTAAAATTTGTAGAAGAAAGTTGCTTTTATTTGTGCCATTTTGTGTCCCTGAGTGAATTAAACCAGATGAACACTTGGAGGGAGGCAAAATGGCTCTCAATCCAACAGACATTGTGTAACTAAAAGCTATTATGGATGGCTCTACTTATTCCATTGTTTTACTATTTTCTTAAAAACTATTGATAAAAGTATATAAGTGTTCATAATAAATTAAAATGATGTGATTTGGAGTTGAAATGATGGGATACAGTTTTTGGACTTCTGTGGCTACATTAGTGGATTGTTATTGATGATTTCAAATGTAAGCTGCATTTTAATGAAGCTGATTTAGTTGGGAGTAATTCTGACTATTTTATAAACTGTTGGGCAGTTCAAAGACTCTAGAGACTACAGGTATAATAAGTGTACTGAAGTAAGAAGTACAATATGTCCCCATGAGTACAGTAGGCTACATCAGCTCAATATCGACCAGTGCAGGTAAATCATGTTTGTGTGGTGTTAACTTTAGTCGATTCAGTTGTTTTAGTCTGAACGGGTCAGTGAACACCTGACAGGTGTTCAGTCGCACTCTGAACACGACACGTGTCCGTCGTTTGTGCTCAACACTCACCGATCCTGCAGTTCTCCAAACTTCAGGCCGATTTTCTGGCATTCTGCGAGAGCCACAGACACCGCTTTTCCAGACTTCAGCGGGTGAATGAGGAGCTGCGACACTACGCCCACACGGACAACTTTTTCTGGCTTTCGCAGGTATTTATATCCAAGACCAATTCCCAGAACAGCAAAGCCAGCTCCGCCGATCAGAAGAGCGGCTTTCTTATTCTGGGCCAACGCATTCACAGCCAGCTCCCTCATGTCCATTTTGGAGCCTAAGACTTTTCTTGGACGTTGAACTTTCGTTAAAGAGACAGGAGACCCCACGTGTAACGTTCAATGGCGCTCGGTCATATGAAACTCGCTTCCGGGCTTCTGTTTGATGCTGCCAATAGGCCTATTTTTCTTCTTCCTCACCCTAAATATTAAATATTACAAAATATGCAACACAATTGGGTCCATAAAAGAGGTCGGCTAATCTCGGGCTTTGGTAACTTAATTGATCAAAATGAATTGATATGAACAACGCACCAAACTGAACTAACAAACCATTCTCCTCCTTCTAATCCTTCTTCTTTATGCCTCCATTTAACTCAAACCTAAAAACCTAAAACATTTTGAGGAAAACAGTAATTTGTCCATTTTGGTGAGAGTTAGATGAGAAGACCACACGCCTGTCCGTTCAATATGAAGTTACAGCCAGTTGCTGGTTAGCTTAGCTTAGCATAAAGACTGGAAGCAGGGGGAAACAGCTAGCCGGCCAAAAGAAATAGTCCAGCACGCCCCCTCTAAAACATCGAATTGAGGTTTTTACACTGTTTTTTACACTGATTTTTAATTGTTTAGTGATCTTTAGAGGTGCTGGTTGGCAGAAGTCACCTGGTAACCAGGCTAGCTGTTTTCCTCTTTGTGCTAAGCTAAGGTAACTGGCTACTAGCTGTGGCTTCATATTTAGTGTAAGGGCATGAGAGTGCAAGCAAGAAAATGTCAAACTGTCAAACTTTGAACTTACTGGACTTCATACATTCATTTGTAATTATTATGTGGAATTTGGTCAATATATCAAATATAATGAAAAAGAATAAAATATCTGTGTAGCATACACACTTTAACATATGTACACTTTTACACTCAGTTAAAATTGGCATAATTATGTGACAGACATCTTCAGTTTGAACCTGCCCAAATGTTTCTAAAAACGGAGAAGAAACAAAGTGACGTAATGCCATAGTTTACCTTCTCAGTGGAACTATTTCTGTCTTTGACATAGATACTCAGGTCTATGGCCAAAGTAGAGAAAACAGCAGATGCTCCAACGACAGGGGGTCAATACAGGGATTTGTCGAATGGATACTCCTTCTGTTGCTTTTCTGTGCACATCTAATGGCTGAAGACAGATTCACAGGCACTGGGCCAGGTCTTACAAGCTGGTTTGATGTTGCAGTGGTACATTTTGATAACGAGATACAGTCCTAATTGCTCTATTCTCAGCAACTAACTTGATTTGTAGTTTAATACATTTATAGCTTCATAGGACTATTTTCCCCCTGATCTTGGGCTCATTATTCACTTTATTGATACTCTTTCCTGCATCATTGATGTGCTACTTTCAAATAGAGTCATATAAAGCACTGGTTCCCTTCTATCTTCTACATATAGTATTTTGTTCTTTAGGACTGAGCATCTGAGACACTAACTGGCCTTTAATAATTTGTTAGTGAAGTTATTCCAGCGATAACAGGACACACAGAAATATAAAGACAAGTGCATGTGTGATGTCCAAAAACTGTGCATTACTAAGAATGTCTGAAATCAAAGTTAAAAAAAGGAAGGACAAAAATGTTATACAGGGGTGGACAAAAAAGCAGAAACACAATTACAAAAGAATACAGTAAACCTGTAGTAAATATTAATTTGTTTAAGATTAATAATGTTCACTTTGGATGGTGTGGATTCAGCTCAGTGGTTTATTGTGACCGCTGTTCTTTGCTAATACAGTGTTCCTGTGTTTGGCATGTTATAATAAAATTGCTAATGAAGTAGCAGCAATTGAAGCAACCAGTGTCCAGTCTTTTTGTACCTCTGAAACTCACGCATTAAACATTGTGTTTTAAGATCTCATTTAAAGATTATACATATTGCTAATTGGTGTTCAAATAAAGAATACTAAAAGAAAATCTCCATTAATATATCTTTTTATCGTAAACTTTTATTCTTCATTTACAACTTTGACATTTTTACACATATATGTGCACTGACTAAACTGATTTCCATTAAATTGTTTTATAATTAGAACCAAATGATACTGTTCTTTCTGAGAAATATATTGTTATATTAGCTGTGTTCTGTTTTCCATAACAGTATTTGCTGCTGTAATGTGAAGGGTTTCTGTTATTTTGTCCACTCCCTGCTTGCTGTACCACACGATGATGAGGAGTTGAATTTAACAAATATACATACTGCCACAAATGATGACAAAATGATACGCCGCCATACTTTCCCGCTCGTGACTAACCTGCTGTAGGTTGTCCGGAACTGGACTTCAGTCAGAATTCCCAGGGGGAAACCATCTGGACAAAACGGTCATTTCTATACATTCAGCAGGCTTTTCTCACACAGCACATGTTGAGAAACAGCATGGAGATGATAACATCACATGACTACATCTTATACTTTACTAACATTGCACACAGACATTCATTTCAGAAATATTCTCTGTAAATTATATATATTTAAGGTGGTCACAAGACATCCGGTAAAACAACAGTAAAACTCAAAAACAGTCTTTGGATAAAATATCCAAGTTTTTAATGTTTTCTAAGGCTGTTCTATACTTGGGCAAAATAGTACAATATTGTTTTTAAATAGATTATCTTGTAATAGTTTCAACTGTGCACACATCCCTTGGCAAGTTAAGATAAAAATGTTCTTACAGTTATTTCAAGTACACCTTGTGTGTTCAAATACTACTTTGCTTTAAAAAAAATAATTATTTCCCAAGCAGAAAACAGAGAACCCTGTTTTATGCTTGTGCAACAAGATATAGTTGTAGTTTAAAACTAATACAGTACTTAAATATACAGTAGGCTGTTGTTTTATGAGTCACTTGGAGCAAGTGGAAAGCAGAAAGCATCATAATCATCCATTGTCTTCTATTATTATGTGCAAATATTACTCGTGTATTTCAGTAAGTTACAGTCTCTCAATAGACACCAGAAAGTATTTGCAGGTAATTTTTGGCACTTGTGTTTTTTGTCCTTTGTTTGTCCCATGGGTTGTATTTTCAGCCTACAGAAAGTCATCATCAATCTGTGATGTTCGATCTATTTCAAGCGTGATTTCTAAATAAAATCTTATAATTCATTTTCCAGTGCCCACATACCCATCATCCTGACTCATGTACTGTTTCTTCAGTTGGTGACAGTGGTGAAAAGTAACTAAGTAACTAAGACTCTTTTTAGTGGGCTCGACCCTCATGCATAGAACCACTGGACTTCACTACCAATCTGTATATAAAGTCATTCAAACTTGCTCCACCTCTGCCAGCTTTAACAGTAAAATGCTGCTTATAAATTAATGTGTCAGCCATAACAATCTCATATTGTAACACTCACAAGGACCGTTTTTCAGAGTATTTTGCTGATAATATCCAAAGGGGACAGACGGGTAAGAACCTGTTGCTCTCAGTTGTTGGATATAATCGGTGGACAGAGGAATAACAGAGTCAAGAGCAAAAATTTAACGTGATGTCACATCATGTCGCCTACAGAAAACATACACCCCAACCCCTAAATAGATCCAGAACTATCAGGACTATCTGAGGGTGGATTTTCCCCAATTGTCCTTTAATTAGAGAGTCTATTGTGGCATAATTGTCTGTGATTTACAACCATTGTACTATCCATTGTCCAAACACAGAAAAGCGCCCTCCCCCACACACTGCTGCTAAGAATAGTTTGCATCTCCAGATTGATCCAGATGTGACTGTGACAGCTCCACACACTTCATATCTGATTGACTGGTGTGACTTCTGTGAAACTTTGTGGTCCTTCTGAGTGGAGAGAATTATAGTAGATTCACATCCCAAACATCTACTTATAATAATGTAATATTTTATATCCAAAAGGAGGGTGCTGCAAAAGAAAAGTTTGGGAATGACTGGTCTAATCTGTCACTTATTTTGAGAATTATCATTTCATTTTACAGGGAACAAAATGTGAAGACGTTTGAATGGTATGCTAACAGTCAGGGGGACTGACAGCTTTAAGAGAATATTTCAACAATTTAGGGGAAGAGTTAGAGGAGAAATTTGATACCACTCATGACTGTGTGTTAAGCATGGTGCTGCAGCCAGGAAGCTAGGATAGCCTAGCTTAGCATAGACTGGAAGCATGGGGGGAAACAGCTAGCTTGGCTCTGTCGAAAGATCCACCTCCCAGCTCCGCTAAAGCTCACAAATTAACATATGTTAGCATATCTTAAATCAGCAACACAAACAGAAATGTGGTTTTAAGAGGCGTTTCAGGCCTTCAGTAAAACTTTCTCTGGACAAACAACAGTCTATCCACCACCCAGCACTTCTGCGTCTCTGCTCTTCTTTGTGTTTCATTCTTAAGAATTAGATGAGAACATACATATCACTCTCATATCTATATGCTAAATATGAATCTGGAGCCAGTAGTTATAGTCTGGAAACATGGTAAAACAGCTAGCCTAGCTCTGTCCAAAGTTAACATAATCCATCTACCAACACCTCAAAAGCTCACTAATTAACAAAATATATCTGGTTTATTTAATCCGAGGTTATGTGCCGGATTATTTGTTGGCCTGGCACAATAACAATCTGGAGTCTTGTGTTCACTGAAGAAACAGTCCACACGTAACCCTGTGTAAAATCACAACCTGTTGTTTTTACACTTAAACAACTTAACTTAAACAAACAAGATAATTACTGAGCTTTAGAGGTGCTAGTAAACAGATTGGTTTACCTTCTGACAGAGCCAGGTTAGGTGTCTGTCCCAGCTCCAATGTTAATGCTAAGCTAAGCTTAGCCGGTTGCTGGCTGGCTCCAGGTAACCAGCTAACAAGGTACATATTTATCATACAAAGTCAGAGAAGCATCAATCTTAACATTTTACTCGTCTTTAGCTTCATATTTAACATTCAAACACGACAGAATTTCCCAACAAAATGAACTTTTCCTTTAAACAAACACTTTTTAGAAGTGTTGGTAGAAGTATTTAGGGAAGTTACCATGCTAGCTGTTTTCCCTGCTTCCAGAGGTTATTCTAAGCTAAACTAAAGCTTAACATACAGACATGACAGTGATACTGATATCGTCTTGGCAACAAGACAGGGAAAAAGTGTATTTCCCAAAATGTTGAACTATTGCTTTAATAGATAAACTGTAGCTCACAAGTACCTGGATGTTTGGTGTGTGTCTACTCTGATAAAAGCATCACATGACGCCGACCAGCACCTGCTCTGGACTGACTTCTGGACCCAGCAGTGCCAAATAGCCACTAATGTAACCAGCCATCAGCTACAAGGGGTGGACAAAGTAATGGAAACACCTCACAATGCAGTAACCCTGCAGTGAAGACCTGGTTGGTAAAGCTAATGTATGCTAAAGCTGTGTTTGTTTGTTGTTGAGGCTGTCAAAGCTGTTGATTTAGCCTGATGGTCATTTTTAAAGCAGTGTACTTCTGCGTGTGTTTCAGTCAGTGCCCGTGAGTGTCTACACTTGTTATACTGTGTTTGGGATACGTCATCGTGATATTTTGAACTTCTCCACTTACGTCGGACGTTACATAATTTCAGTCACAGCGTTTGTGATTGATGCACCAGCAATTTGGAGAGACTGAAGAGCACTGAATATCACAATAACAGGCAGCTACACGGGGAATGAGTCACGTTGAGTTTTCAGTGTGTGGCCGCTTTGATAAAACTCTGACAATCACGATTTGTTTGGATACGTTTTTAGGGCAGCACAAGTCAACTTATATGAGCGGACAAAGTTGTTTGAATTGGTGCTGCGGACTGCGATGGGAAATGTCTAAAGCATCTTCAAGATATATGCCTAACACAGGAAAACCACACTAAGAACTACAACTTTAAGCAGTAACCCCTGAGCTGAATCAGCACCTCTGAGATTATGAACAAAAACACTTTACTGCAGAGCTGTTGTCTGAGAGGTTTCAGCTATTTTATTGTGCCGTTGCTCAGGTGACCCGACCTGAACCTCCTCCCGCAGCACCTGTTCTGTCACCTACACGTTGTGCATGCACCACATGTACTGCAGCGTGTTCAAGTGTTCAAGTGTAGTGACCCAGATGACTTCCTACGCGATTTGTCATAGCACACCGAATGAAGCCTCAAGTCAAAACACTGCGAGCAGTGGATTCTCAAAATACATATTTGAGTAAGACTTTGCTGTTTACAGTACGTTATGTGCTTTTCCCTTTTTGCATGTCCTACTGTTGGTTAACTGGGATTATAGCACCACAAATATATACTTGCAGTCATGTCTTTGCTGTGAGGACTGCCAAGTATGTGTTGTCCACTTGGCAGTATAGACGCGTTGTGATGTATAGAAAGGCTAGACGGAGCTGCGTCTCTTAAACACCCTGAACGGAGAGAAAATGTGTAGGCCCGTTGTTATGGAGCTTATGCTCGAACACTGACGTGGACTGCAAACACAGCCTGTTGATCCAGGTTCCATGTAGTGAGGACAGTTACTGTTCTGCTGCAAGTAGGCATCTGAGAACGTCAGCTCCTGAGGGATCATAGTGGGAGTGGAGCCCTGCAGCTTCTCCTTGCTCCGGTACCACAAGCAGGAGCATATAGTCTGGAAATGCAGCACCTCTGTGTAGACACCTTTTAAATCTTTAGCCTTTGTGTTGTCGTCTGCTACAGGTGTGGAAGAGGTTGAGGCTGAGTATGGTATTAGGCGAGCCACCTCTCCTCTGGGCTTACTGACGGACATCAAGGCCCTCTGCTTGGCGTCCCTCCGCTCGTCCTCAGTGTTCATGGTCAGGAAGCGGAGCACCACCAGGTTTAGGAACGCTCCGATCACCGTCAGGCCCGTCAGGATGTAGACAAAGCAGAACGCCACATACCGAGGGTCATTCTGCAGGGCGTCGTCCCTCTGCAGAGCCACGTAGTCCCCAAAACCGATAGTGGTGAGCGTGATGAAGCAGTAGTAAAAGGCGTGGAGGAAGCTCCATCCCTCGCTGTGGGAGAACGCCACGGCCCCCACGCACAGGGTGCTCATGCAAGAGAAGAAGCCCACCGTCACCATGTTCGCCATGGAGACCTCAGTCTGACGCATTCCCAGGCACTTCTTGGCTTGGTGCAGCAGGTACCTGACGAACGTGTTGATCCGCTCACCCAGGCTCTGGAACATGACCAGGGTGAGCGGGATCCCCAGGAGGGCGTAGAACATGCAGAACACTTTCCCTGAGTCGGAGCTGGGCGCCGCATGGCCGTAACCTGAATGAGAAGACGTGACAGTTTCACACCTCCGACACTGTGCACAAGGCGTTACATGCTCTAAGAAGATGGGATTCAGTTTGTGTCGCGGTGAGGCAGCCTGACATCAAGCTCCTATAATAAAATAATGATTTAATGTTGCTGCTTAATTTAAATCCACAGTAAACCAACACACACTCCCACTAAATCTTCCCATTAATGGAAAACCCAGTCACACTACTGAGCTCGACTTCAGTGTTGTGAATTAACAGCTATTTATTTATAACTCCCACGCTGTGTCAGCGGAGACATTGTAAACACTGGAAATAAATCAGAAAGCCAGCTCTTCCTTCACCTAAATTACCCTGAAGTGGCCTAATCATGATGACAGACACTGAGACATGTGCCTGTTGTTTCTGTAATGTGCTGCTTTTAACGACTTGAGAAGGTGTTTTCATGTTCATGTTCATTTTACAATTACACACAAATTACACCTGGTGTTTTTAAGGTTCATCTGATATTTTCTTGACTCAGTATTCTTAGATTTGACTGTTTTTAAGCCTAAAAGATAGAAAGAAAAAGAAGAGACAATTATTTAACCAGGAAAGCCTCATTGAGAGAGAGTTATTCTAATAATGTTGTTTTAAAGGTGTCCTTGCAAATAAAGACCGTAAAAACAATGATTCACAGACAAACATGAGACACCAAACATGCCACAAAATCCAAATTCAAAATAAACGTCATTTCAAAATCATGCATTTCTGATAAATCACGCATACTTTTCAGATTCAGATTAATACAATATATAACCAATAAATAAAATACGATGCGTTTTTATAAGTTAATACAAGATAAGGGAAAAAAATGAACTCCACCTCTGCAGTTGCATCATTAAAGCACATTAATGCGTCAATAATTATAATCCAGTAATATAATATACATTATTCTGAAATGGGCTGTTCTGCATGACAAGTGCTTTTGATTTAGAGTATATTTTGATGCTGATATTTTATACTTTTACTTGTAACAGAGTATTTCTACTCTTACCTGCTCAAAGATGTGAATACTTCTTCCACCACTGCTATAAAGGAAATGGCCCTTTTGTACTTGTTGTTTTTAAAAGAAGAGTTTTATTCAAATGTCTCATTTAAACTTTGAGGTGACACAATGTTTAATGGTAATATGGACAAATATAAGTGATAGTAAAATTCTATACATGTGGTTTAAGTTGTACATTTATTTGTTGTTTCCAGGTATCTTTGTTTGGGTTAGAAAACACACATCTTGAGAAATCTGCAGCAAACAGAATAAAAAATGCTTTCAGGGCAGCTGTGGCTGTTCGTTAACCTGTCGGAGGTCATTCTTTGGGAACATCGGACGCTTGTTTCTGTGGCTCTCTGAGAGGCACAGACACGGGGGCTGTAAATCCCTGGCTACGGCCCTGCACTGAGCATCTTTCAGTGAAATGGCTTCAACTACACCCTTTTAATGTGTTAATGAAGCATCTGCTCACCTATCGTCGTAATCACAGTGATGGCGAAGTAAAAGGAGCCAGCAAATTTCCACTGGACGCCTGCTTTGTGAGGTTTGAGCTGTAACACGACGTGCTCCAGCTCCTCGAAGTTCTCTTTGGTCAAGTTGTATTTGCGCATGAGCTCGTACTTTCTGGCGTCGAGCTTCCTCTTGTGACTCTTCTCCTGTTTCGACTCCAGGGTCTCGAAGACGGCCGCTCCGACCACCAGGTAGGTGAGGATGCTGATGATGAGGGCGAGAGTCCTGGCGTTTTGTCTCTTCATGATCATAAAGGGGGGGAAAGAATCCTCAACGTGCGGGTGGGAGCTGCTGCGACCTTCTCCTGGCGCACTCCGGATCCAACAGAGGGGGGACTTTGGAGACGGAGCTGTTCTCTCAGCACCACCCCCACATCACAGTTGGGTTGCTTCTGTATTTGGACTATTTGTCACCGACTTATATTTAGATTCTGCAGAAAAGAAACACAGGGCAATCCCACAGACTGTCAGAGGCGGCTTGTTGGAGTAGTCAAATCAAGCGCTCACCTTCCCGGAGATTTTTACGCGCGCACAGCTTTCCTCCCTGTTTGTCTTCTCTCCGGCACATCTCATCAACAGAGGTGGTTCAGCTACTAACAAGTAGTCCGTAACGTTTTCAGATATGACAGTATGGTATTATTCATGTGTTCATTCACAGATACAATATTTACCCAGCGGCTATTTAAACAGACTTAGCTCTACTGGCTTCGCAAGTTGTCTAGCAACCTAATGATAACCAATGATAACCATCCTTTTCCTTGAGTAAATATTTAAAAGCCACATCCTTTTCAGGGTGAGCAGGCTGCAGGATTCTTCAGCTCAAACACAACTCCTGTCACGCTGTCACACAGAAAGCACAGTGTGTTTGTTTAAAAAAAAAGAATCATATAGTTTTATTGTATATTTAGTTTATGGAACGGAAGAGGACACTTTGCATGAGATATGAAACAGAACAGCTGTTACTGTCAATGTAAAGCTGCACAAAGGTATAGACATAATAATGAATTTAATCAGTTTTGATTGCTAAGGATTTAGTGAATGCATTAAGAGAAGAAATGATACAATATTTCTTTGTGTGTGTGTTGGGAACATTATTGGGTTGTGAACGGGTTAAAGGTCACTCTATATTATCTACTGTGGCTCTGGAGGAGCTTTCAAAAGTTTGGGGGGGAAATGATGACATCACTATGACATCATCAGGGTTATTTATTTATTTCTTTAAAAAAATCTGGGTTTGGGTTTTA
The DNA here is from genome assembly GCA_036024295.1 of Nannoperca obscura. Lineage (NCBI taxonomy): Eukaryota > Metazoa > Chordata > Actinopteri > Centrarchiformes > Percichthyidae > Nannoperca > Nannoperca obscura. The sequence continues at coordinate 27,680 of JAVQJL010076997.1, forward strand.
ACTTCATCTTTCTCTTAAACACAAAGTCTGCGTTACAAAGTGGAAGTCGGGTTTGAAAGTTGGGGGCAGGTTCGGTCTGTTGAGTTGCATTATGGGAAATGTAGGATGCAGTTTTGTCCTCACATACAGTAAATCAGGAACACACTAGCTTTCTGCCATGTTTCAATGTTTTAATGGGACAAAACAGCACATTGGAGATGTTTGAGTGCTACAAAGAAAAAAAACCCCAAAACAAAAGAGTGCTTTGGAGCAAATGGTGCAGGTACTTTTACACAGATCAGCTCGGCACTTTCTGGGTCTTTGAAATCGGGTGTGGCTGCAATTACATCACACTTGAATTAAAACCATTGCTGATCTGGGCCTTCATGAGGTATTTGGGAGTGAGGGATCCTCACGTCTCTGAGGTTTCTACAAGGCCTCAAACTCATCAACCCTCTGCTTGGTGTTGCCCTGACGGATCTGACGCAGGGTCTTGTACTTGTCACGGCCGACTCGGACGTTCTCGGCGTGGAGCATATCGTTCTGAGTCTTCTTGTTGTCGTCTCGTGCTTTTTCCAGCTCTGAGCTCAGGTCCTGTGGAGGAAAGAAACTACGGTTATTAAACCGCTCCTCACAGACAATGAATCCCCTTTGCAATTTAAAATGTCCAAGTTTAGATATTCTCACTGATGTTCGGTAGATAACAAGACTTCCAGAGTGCCATCATTCACTTGAACTACTTCATCAGTTAGTGATGTGGAAACACATATTCTTATGTAGAAAATGGACTTTTCAGTGAAGTAAGAGGCATCTTGTGTCTGTGTATTTGCATATTCATAGATTTGCATGAGGGAGAAGGAGCAGGTGGAATTGTGGGGATGTTTTAAACGAGGTAATGTAACTTTTTGGGGGGCAAAACCAAATCAGGCACACATTTGTATTCAAAGTATTTTTATATGTCCAAACATGCCTGGAGGGGATCTTATAAACCAGGCTTCATTATTGCAGCTCTGTGTGCATCCTGACAACCAATCTGCTCCTCAAATATCATCATAACTCCTTGATCCAAACTCTCAATCAGCACTGAAAATGTTTTTTCATTTTCCTTCTAGGAAAAAATTAAAATAAATGTCCTCTGTTTTGGGGGGTGGACTGTTGACAGATTATTTTTCCCAAACTTCCCCAAATCCAATTAAATCCAATGCAAACGTGTGTAATATGAGTTTTACTGTGTATTCAAATAGGAGCAGGTATTTGTCACACTTCAGCTGAACTGGGGTGAAGCAGAATGCTGAAGCCCCTGAACTCACCTTCAGCTGTTTCTGCAGGCGCACGTTCTTCTCGGCCTCGGTGAGTCGCTCCTCCTCCTCGCGGTGGTCGTTGATGCCCTGCGTCTGCAGCTCGGCGCTGTAGGTGCTGTTCTCTTCGCTGTGCTCGTGGTCGCTCTCGCTGTCCGAGGAAGAGGAGGAGGAGGAGGAGGAAGAGGAGGGGGAGGAGGAGTGGGAGGAAGGAGGAGCGGCAGGTGGAGCTGCATAAGTGGAGCTCATCACGTTGTGCAGCTCCTCCTTGGTCTTGATCAGATTCTCCTCCACTTCTTTAGCCTGGGACGGAGAGGACAGGGTTACTTTACCTGAGGGGCTCAGTGATCAACAGAAGATCATTGTCCTCTGCTGCCCCTGGTCAGACGATAAAGTTTGATTTGCTGATAACAAACATACATAAGTGTGGACATTTGTGAAGTTGTGACCAGTTTATGGACTAATGAAACTAGCAGGCAGAGCTGGACTCTGATCTCAGGTCTTAATTTTGCTTTTGACACTTATAACGACTTGGACACGTCTTCGTCTTTCCACTCATGAATGCTGGCTAGAGTCACTCCTATAAACAAAATGGGTCATTTATTCAAGGAGTCTAAGCTTTATTGGATCATTGATGCAGATATATATTTTCTTCCATTACAACATGCGATTAAAAGGGATGTTGCTTTTATTCATGGGTGGTATTAATAAGCTGGATGGTAAGCTGTCACATAAAATAAGTTCCTGGAGATATGTGTTGATCTCTACACAGTAACACTTATTAGCTGTATACAGACATTTAATAAAAGGTTCATAAGCAGCATGTAGCACAAGAAGCAGTTCAGTATATTTGATGAAGTTGATATATTTGCAAGTTTTGGATTATCCACATGTTATAACACATGTATTTTTCTGCTATGAAGACATATTTTGTATTTATTTGATCTATTACAACTGTGTTTTGCCATATTGTCATTTATTACCAGCATGCAAATTATAGTTGTTTATGTCTGCGTACAACTACTACAACTGTTATAAACAATGTAAGAAGTCTTTATAAACTGCTTACAAATGCTAAACAGGGGGACTTAAAATAAAGTTGCTCCGGTGTTAAATATACCTCAGTTAGCTGGTAAATAAAAATATAAAGTAATCTTTTTTGTACTTAACACAAATGATAAAACACACATTATAAAGAAAGAACGTGCAGATTGTACAGGTGATCGTAGGAAATGGTGTGTTTTGACGTTTTCCAGGTAATCCCCGTGACTTCAAGTATCCCGAGCATCCTTTAACCGCGTGTCGGAAACTCACCTTGCTGTGCCATGACTCAGCCTCTTCCTCCTTGACTCTCTTGGCCTCCTCCAGCACTGCGATCTTGGAGCTGTACTCGACCAGCTCTGCCGCCTGCGGGAGGGGGCACAAAGCGTGTCGTCAAAAAAAAACCAAGAATAGACGCCTGTTCACCTCGGCAACCTCAATTATCTGGGCACGGTGTCGGTTCATGAATGGACGGGACAAAAAAACTGAAGGGGCTGGAATTCACCATTTATTTAATATTGTTTAAATGTGAAGTGAATAAATAAATGTTGTACTTTTTAATTCCAGTGCATTTACCTGAACGCTGTCGTTTCTATTGATTTTACAAATTTAGATTTCAAATTTAACTTTCGATGAGCTAAAATTGCCTTGTTTTAGCTCAATGTCATGAATATCCGACATTTTCTAAAGAGTTTTAAAGTGAGAAACACATTTTCTCAAGCTGTAAGAGAAATGTAATGTAAAAGCAAGAACAGGGATGTATCACAGCAGCTCATGTGCTTACCCTGAATGTAGAAGCTTTGTTTGTAATGAGTGTTTTTCTATCACGACTTTTTCCTCACGTGAAGGATTCGAGTGCTTCTTACACCGTGTACTCACCAGCTGCTCCTGGCTCTTTATCTGGTCCTCAGCTTGCCTGGCCAGCTCCTCCTTGGCTATTATGGCCTCCATCCTCTCAGCCTCCAGCCGGGCCGCCTCCTGCTCCACCCTCCTCCTCTCCTCCTCCAGCCTCATGGCTCTGTCCAGCTGCTCCTGAAGCTCTACAGGACAAAGTCAGTGGAACACAGGGAAAAATGAACTACTCTGATTTTTGTTGCATTCTGGTGCTTTATTATTATTATAAACCTGTGCAATAATGCATTTGCATAACAGTTTTCTTTCCTTCACTGGTTGTTAAATTTAAATTAATTTTAGAGCCCTAACAAGGTCAAATATGCAGTTTCACAGGAAAGAAAAGTCAAACATTTAGCGAAAAGTCCGGAAAACCAAAATATTTCCCCCTTTAATTATCTGGGACTATTTTAGATTGTTATGCACCCCTTTGGGTTGGGAAACACTGGCTCAATGCATTTCCCAAATCAGTCCATCTTGCTGCCCGTTGGCAGAAGGAACATTTTCTTTGTCTGCTGAATACACGTTGAAGCCATTTTCAAGAGCAGGAAGCAGCATTCTCACATGTTTTATGAAAACACACGATTACATTTTCTGCAAAAATCTGCCACAATTACACTTAAAGTGTTAATTGCACTGTTAATGTGATAGTATTTCCAGCAAATAAACAGAAGAGGGCAGTAAAGCCATGTTATGTGTTTATGTTTGAAAGCTATAACCTAACTGAATAAATTATAATAATGAATAATAAATGATACTGTTGACTAACTTATGTTGTCCACAGTAGTTTCTTCTGTGGCGTCACATGTAATGACCAGTCAGAGTTAGGTGAAGTGTCTCACCTCTCTCTGCTCTCTTGGTTGTTTCTTCAAACTGCTGAAGTTTCATCATCAGCTCCTGCTTTTCTCTCTCCATGTTCTCCTTCTCTCTCTCCATAGCCTCCCTCCTCTTCTTCTCGCCCTCCAGCTGATCCCTGCAGAACACACCAACAAATGACTGATCACACAACTGATTCACGGCCCGAAGTGAACTCCTAATGTCAGTCAGTCCGAGGCCAAATGAGTATTCAGCTTTATTCCCGTACCTCTCCATCTTCTTCTGCAGCCTCTCCTCTTTGGCCTGAGCCTTCATCTGCTGAACCTCGATGGTGTCGGTCTTGCGGCGACGCATGTACAGCTCGTGGTTGCCCATGCACAGCTGCAGGATGCGCTTGTTGACTCGCAGTCGTGGGGCGTAGAATATGAAATCCTTGGAGAAGAAAACCAAAAAGAAAAACTTCAAAGTCGGAGACAGGTTTCTTTTGCATACATAAAAAAAAAAAACTCTAAACCTCCAAAGAACATGTTTTATCCAGATTTTTTTGAGAAAGAAGCCTCCTCAAAGTTTATGATTCATTTCCTTTATATCAAAGTTATGATTACAAAAGAGGAAGGTATTTGAAATAACTGCAGGCATTTGCAAGTATTTTCTATTTTTCCACATTAATAAAGCCAAATGGGTCTTCATCTGATGTCTTTGCACAAATGTTACATTCTAGTCACTCTGCCCAAGTACATACTAATTGAACTCAAATCTTTGTTTTTGTATCTGCAGCTATAATAAGATTTTAAACACCCGTACCATCTTTACACATTTACATACACTTACAATGCAACTGAGGAACACAAAATACTTACATTAGATTTCTTATCTATGGGCTTGATGATGAATTTCTTGTCATTGAAAGAAATGTTTCTAATTTCGCTCCAGGGGAATCCAATCTTTGGGGACAGCCTGGAGGACGGAGAAACGGGGCTGATCAGACAAATCCAGAACACATTCAGACACGTGTGGAATCAGAGCAGTGAGACCTTGCATGTTCCTGTTGCAGCAGAATCGAGAGAATTAGGTCAATGACCTCTTCAAAACAACAGCCACGCGATCAAACATGTTGTTTAAAACTAGGCTGGAAGGGAAGGTAGCAGAGGTCGATGATTGCTCGTGTGTTGCCCTCCCGTCTGCAACTGTGTGCCATCAAACCAAAACACGCTTCACAAGTAAGTAGGTGCTGCACTGCACAAGCTGCACTGGCTCACCTGTCCTGCTTCTCATAGATGTTCAGTCCCAGAGCGTCGACTCCCAGCCAGAGGTCCGTGCCCTTCTTGTTCTTGATCTCAAAGTAGTTGACGCCGTACATTTCCAGGTCCTGAGCAATCTTCAGGTACTCAATCATGGCCTCTTCCCTGTTCAGGTCAAACAGACGTTCAGATGGAAACACACACAGAGACACGAACTGCGTGAACGTCAGTAATCTCACAGTTTATGACGTGATTTCCTATTCAGTTAAACTACACCTCAGGAACTAAGTTTAAACTTTGAGTTTCTCAGACTTTACATACGTAGGGTTGGCTCCAGTTAGATCTGCTTCCAAGTTGGTTAAAATACACTAATTTGTTATCAAATGTATTATTGAAGCTTTCAACTTATCTTATAATTTTTCTTGCAAAGTGCAATTTGCAACAAATGTATTGTATGAAGTCATTTCGGTAAATAGCACTTAATACGTCTGGGAAATTTAGATTTTTTTAGATTTTAGATTTAGATTGAGTTCTCTGCATGCCCGTCTTTGAACTTTAGTTGTTAAATATAACTTATTAGATATAAACGAATGTCTGAAGCTAAACCTAAATAGTTTCATCGAGGGATTCATGTTCAGTAAGTAGATTTGAGCCTGAATTTCCACTTGCGATGTGTTAATTCATCAAATTGTCTGTTATTGTTAAATCTTCATCATCTTGCACGTCACTTATTGCTTTTTGCAGGGACTGCAGATGAAAATGAACATTTAGCTCTATCTGGTGCAATAAATGCAATGTGTATTGTTCTTGTTTAATAAACAATACCATTTTAAAGACTTTTAAAATGAATGTTGGATTCTGTAAAATGTTCTCGAACGTGGGCTGTAAGCACAAACATGGAGGTGCAGCTGGATGATTTGACTTTTATGTGTCAGCAGCCTGTTTGGCCACAAGGGGCACTTACAGGATGACGTCATGCTAAACTGTGTTATTTTACTTTTGAGATTAACTCCAATAAATGACAAATAAAGAGGCGTTAAGTCAGCAAAATGAGTCAGTAATGACAGTTACATGACAGCACAGAGTGTGATCATGTGAGTAAACTGGTGTTTCTTCTTTAAAAAGTCACATGGTCTTGCTTTAAAACGACGACACGCGTTTGTCAGGAGGAGATTTACATCCGAGCATTCATCACTCACTTCAGCATCGATCTGTGCTCCTGGTGCCAAACCTGGATCCTCTCCTCCCACTGCTCCTTGGTCAGCTTGTGTTGCTCCAGCACTCTGAGGGGAGAGAGATGAGTTATCAGCAGCCCGCTGGTCTGTGTATACCCACAGAGCGAACTCAAACACATGCTGCATTGTCGTATCTTTCATATCCTGCTGTATCTTCTGTTGCCAATTGTGAGCATGTAATAGGACACAGGTTCATGATTGAGGCACGGAGGGTTTCTGGTTCCTTTATTTTCCACTTCATGGAAAGTCACTTTTCTTGATACACTCGTCTTCTTTCTTATCAGAATATCACAGCTCTTTTCAATTTGACTGGTTTTCAGTCCAGAAAATGTTTTAGTGCTGTTTAATTCAAACAGTTTTGGGGGGCGGGCCGCCCCCCCCCCCCCCCCCCCCGCCCCCCCCCCCCCGCCCCCGGGGCGCGCGCGGCCCCCGGCGGGCCCCGCGGCCGCGGGCGG
>JAVQJL010077000.1:0-26555 GCA_036024295.1 Nannoperca obscura
TCCGATAATGGATTGCAATGCTAACAAGGTAAATAATGTTTTGTTTTTTTTTAAGTTGAAGGAGATTGGAACATTTTTCTAAATGATTTACACAGCTGCTACTTACAAATACACATAATTATTGTTACTGTTTTACATACATACATACTGTTTTACATCCACATGGGCTTATAAAATACATCTTGCCAATTAAAATGAGATTATCCAAGGAAAAACACCTTTTGTTTTAGGAGCAGATTTTCATGTGAATTAAATGGGACAAATAGCTTAGAAACTGAATTAGCATTTCATGACGGTAAATGCCACTTTACCAAAATCTTTTTCATTTTGATCGTTATTCTTTAGTTGAATGTGCCTTATGGAAACTATATTTTTTCGACCTACTCAATTTGAAAAGTGAGTTAGTGTGAATCAGTTACCCACAGTAAGAAACCTAAAACCTTTTCCAGCTCCGTGCCAATGTCAGCAGGTCAATGACGCTCAAGGGACAGGTTGTTGCTGCTGCTAGATACCTTAGCTAAAGCTGAGCTTTGAGGGAGTCTGGTGAGTAAGCAGGTAATCAGAAGCCAGCGGCACCAGCCAATTTTTGCTTTCTTCAGAATGCAGCTGTTTGGATCTGAACCTCTAACATTTCATTGTTTGGAATTCTTTGCTCTTTGAGGGATTTATTGATGGATTAAGATGCCACAATGTGAAAATTCCTGTGAAAAATACTTAATCCTGTCGTGTGTGTGTGTGTCGTGTGTGTGTGTGTCCTGTGTGAAGGCTTTGCATGGCTGCTGCATTATTCCTAACGGCACAGCTTTGTTAAGTGTGTCGGTGTGACTGCAGTGTGTGCAAAGGACCTGCATGATAGTGAGAGCCTGCAGTGTTTTGCTTTTCCCTCCAGTGATCCACCTTGAGAGTCCCCCATCAGTCTCCAGCCTGTCAGTGGAGCCCATGTCATTAATGCTATGCAGCCTGGACAGGTGTAATAACCCACACTTCCCATTTTGAAATATTCTAGATGACCTGCTAATGGAGTATTCTAGTCCGGAACATTTAGAACTTAAACTGCAACATACCACATGACTACATGTGGCGTGTTCACTGTTGTGTTATACTCTATAGGTAATTGTTTTTTCTGCATACTAGATGGAGTGGACTTTGTCTTTCTACTAGCTTGCAGAAGTATAGATAGTATGCTGGAGTGAGATTTAGGAGATAGTCTTTTATGATCCTGCTTAGGGCTGAATGATTAAAATCACTATAGTATTAAAAGAGGCGAAAGGATTATTTGGTGACCTAATTCAGCTGTAAGGTCTAAAGAGGGACATCTAGAGAAAGCAGCGCTTTTGTTGAAGCTGCTTTCATGCAGCCTACTTAGCTGCAAAAGTTCTTCCAGGTTTGCAAGTGCGTTCTCCTTAATGTCTTGTTCAGGGAGGGCTGATAGTACCACGGACTCTGAAGAACAAGCAGCTGTTTTCCAGTCTAATAATGTGAATCAACCAGCAGCTGCACTTTCAAGGTGTGGAGCGAAACATCTACAACTGACGTAAAGTGGCCAATCTTAAAAGCCCCCAAACGCTCAGCTCTTATCACTCCCTGATTAACTCAATTGGATTTCATTTAATAAATGTGCTGACGGCGGTTTATTTGTTCAAGCTGCTCTGTGGTTTTTACAGCACTGTGTGATTGGGGCAGGTGTAAGAGTTTTTTAAAGCACAGCAGTGTGTTTTTATTTTATTTTATTTTTTATAAAGCTGCCGTACCTGAAGTGCAATGGGCCAGCAAGTAAGACTTGAGTTTGATCGAGCTAAATGTAGCCAATATGATCAACTAAGAAACGAAAATAATACTGTTCAAATGTCATTCTGCAAAGTCTCGGAGTAAATATTTGCCTACATAATAATAATTTGTTGAATTATTCATCTAACAATGCAATCATTAATATTTCACTTTCTAATCATGTATATTCCTCTTATACTGTATGTTTCAATCTGTTAGAAAAGCATGCTTGCATTGGTGCATTGGAAGAGAAGCTGTTCTGAGATATCCTTTCTGTGTTTTCGATTGAATTCATCCACTTAACCAGCTATGATTGTGTTATTCTTGACAGCAAGATTCTAATTATTTTCCACATTCTCATTTTGTTTTGCCTTGGGTGTATCATTTCATCATTTGCTGCCACATATGGCATAGCCTATTACAAATATATGTTAAAAAATACAGTGCTGAGTGTTTTGTGCCTTGAGCTCTGTATGCAGAAGGATCACTCCTATGTGGGATCCATTTCTTACATTTGTATTTAGATGAACTATTGTAATCATCTTTATATGTTACTCTCGCTATATATACATATTCTGTATATTTGTCTCATACGTGTCCACCGTTTGTCATTTCAGCTGTGAAGATCAGCAGACATCCAAGGCTGCATTTCCCTCTGCAATAAGGTAAGAAGCTGATTGTGGAGACATAAATACATGTAGAGAATGGCTCTAGAATCATCTGTTTTGGACTATAGTGGGATAGACTGGAAATTGTCTATGGATGTTTACTTTCAGCAGGGCTGGATGTTGCGACAAACATGTATGCGTGTATTCTCAGCGCTACAGATGGTGTGTAGCGCCACTCACACATGAAAGAGGTATAGCTGAAAATGTGTGATATGGCACATTTCGTTAAATTGGATTAAACTGTGAAATCACACATTTGAATAATTTTAATAGAAACATTGCACTTTGAATGTTATGATGTGGAGCGGATACCTCGTGTTGACACAGACTTGGAGCCAGTGAGATTGTCCCATATGCCAACACCTGTTCTTGTAGTGATGCTATGTTGATAATGTTCCACCTCCATAGAAATGCACATTTGTTGGGTAGTAAGTATGGCTGGTAATACCGTACATAAAAAAGTCATGCTACCTTGTCAGTGCTGGTGCACAATTCCATGTGACTCCTCTGTCATGCACTACTACATGTTTGTCTTTGCAAGACTTATCAGGACATGGAGTAGTTTACAGCTGCCTGGGCACTATATGGAAGCATTGTGTGACAGAGTTAAAGCCTGCATATATAGTTTGATTTCTTCTTTTTTTTTTTTTGTCTTTATGACTCACTCCCTTCACTTGCACCAACGCACAAACACAACTAAAGCGAGTGTTGGACTGTGTCATGTTTTTCACCTGTATAGCACAACAACCTGGTTTAAAGCTGCTCACCAGGTGCACTGTATCAATTATCATGTGAGCTCTTCTGTGGACACAAAAGAAGTTGCTAATTACTTTTAGATAATTAATGGAAGTCAATAGAATTTGTAATAATCTAAGTAAGTGTGTGTGTGCCTGCACAGCCGCCTCTCTGACAGCATACATTAATGTAGACTTTCAAGCTGATTCAATGAGCTGCTTTCAGAGTGCAATTACAGTAACTGGCAGCATCTGGTGCCCAGCCTCTCACTGCTACACTACACAAATTAGGTTACAGTTGCTGTACATTTTAGTTTTTCAATGATTAATGAACTCTTATATTGATTTGCCTCATGCCATGTTTCAATGCCAACAGCCAGATTTGAACCTCATCAGATGTGCACTGATGAGTCCACAGCTAAAATACAAGACTGCATATTGTGTTTTGGAAGTAGTAAAATGCAATCTGCTTTTCACTTTGGCAACAAGACATAGGGCAGAAAACAAACCAGTGTCCTGAAGAATATTCAAAACCATAAACACTGTTTTTATATAACTTATCAACTTGTATTTCTGACCACACTTGTGTTAAGTTTTTCCCATTTATACCAATGTATTTCAAAAAGGGTGCCAGGCTTGCAATTTCATGTGGTAGAGTACACAGTTTAAGCTGCCGAGACAAAAATGGCATAACTTGCCAACTTCAATTAATTGTATAGACTTTTTTAAGTGCAGCTAAACAGCCTGGCCATGTTTTTTCTTTTTTTTTTACGAAAGAGAGAAATATGTGTTGAAGAAGGCTCCCAGCCTGACCAATCTCATGTTTAGACGTTCCTCACGGAGAGTATTCCTCTGGACCCGGGCCAGTGGGCTCCACTAAGGAGCGATGCCTTGGTGAGTCTCCACAGACTGGGAATGCACCCAGATTCAACCTCAGAGGGCAGCAAGAGGATTATGATCAGTGTAACAGATCATTGCACGTTTTCATTTGGAATATTTTGTATTATGTAGTCTTAACTGTTGTCACGGTTGACATTTAAGGCCTTATATAAAACCAGACTTTAAATATCATTGGCTGCAGTGTGGTGAACTGTGGCCTGAACCTCTTATTCATAAGGAATCATGTGTATGGATATTTAAATGTCAGGTATGTTGTAATATTTCTTTGTTGAACAGGCGTGGTTGACACAGACTTTATTCACTGAAAGTAACGGCAGGTCACATCCGACTAAGACCCGATGTGGTGGAATTATTGAGTCAACAGAGCAGCATCATTTAGCAGCACTGTTACCTGCAGTTAATAGGGGTCCATTTATCAGAACCGAAGACAGCTGGGTCCGTTACTCAGCTCTCTGTGCTGATTTTTTATGAACCTAGAGGATGTGGTTAGGGTGTCAATTGTTGCTGCTTTGCCAAACTTTGCAAACAAGGAGATGATGTCAGACTCAGCAGAGCAGAAGCAAAAGTTTCTTGCTTGACACCATTGTATATTTCCTTAATATTCTATGTAGAGTATCATATCCAGGAGGCATCCCATAATTGCTGGGATTGATGGTGCTAAATTGCCACAACGATAAGCACCTAACACCTGTTTTTAGTGGTAGAACAAAGGTGCAGTAACATTGCTTTATCCACTGTAACCACCATGAATCCAGTACAGTTCAGACCTTTACAGCCATCTATCAATCTTTTTATAGGAAGTTTCACAAGACGTTTCATTCTGTTTCACATGGCACACCAGTTATTTTAATTTAGTGTAGGTCCTATTTGGATCTGCCAGGAGAAGGGAGCCTCAGGGCTCCGATGTGACTAATCATTCAGTTTGTCAACTTGCCATTCATTCATTTTGTGAGAACTCTCTCAAGAGTCTCAGTGCGTCTTCCTCAGCATGGAAAATGACCACATCTCACGCTGACTCTTCCATGCTATCACCGCATTCCTTCCACTGACAGACATTTTACTGGTAAGCAGTGATCATGCCTAGTGCTGGGGGTGACCGAGGCCTTCGCCACAGCAGCTGGCTGCCACCGTTGTAGTGAATCACCTGTTTTTCCCAGCAGAGTGACTGTGCCATCAGGTGGATTGTGCAATCCCAACTGCACGGCTGCTAAATGGAACAGACCTCAGTGTCCAGAAACCCACTGGCCACCTTGGCATTCAATACATTTTTGCAATTTCATTATATTGTTCCACGAATGTGACCACTTTCACCCCAACAAAATCAAAAAGGTTGCGTGTACTCATTTGTTGTTAACCCTTGAATGTTGTTCTTCAACTAGAAGCCTCTGAAATAGGATTTTGGCCATCTTAAGAGGATGTAAGATTCCTAATTATGGGCCAATGTTGGCCTAATATTGATCAAACCACATTTCCTTTCCTTTTTTCCCCCTTTTGATCTGCAATAAAATTCATGTTATTAATTGTAAATGTAATTCACTTATTACTATATATTTACAGCAATATGAATACTTCAATTATAGCATGATTCACCCATACACTATTCAAATCAGAGATATCCTCATACTACAGAAAGGCAGTGAAATTACAACTGAGGAAAGGGCTCATACTAAATCTTGGTCTGGCAGCCAGAATCATCCCTGGCCTTTAACTACACCAGAAAGGACATAAGAAGGACCGATCCCCTCACCAAAGCACAGAGATTATGTGGACCTTTTTAGTAAACGGCAGGTTTAATTGATTCCCTGTAATTTGCCCATGCAACTTTTGGACTTAGGCGTGTACACGTGTCACCTGTACAAAAATGCCACAAGTCCTGACTGGAGATAACCTTACAAACAGAGGGGCAAAATGTACTTAAAGGAGACAATGCAACTTTTGCTGAACAGCGGCCACTGCTGCTACAAGTTAAAGTTACGGGATAAGTAGCTGAACTACTTTTTTGCATTTTTTTTTTCCATTCCCTCTAATAGATTCTCCCAATAACCCACTTATCATAACAAACTCTATATTATAGCTTCTTTCAAATGGGACATGAAATGGGGATGATTTGCAGGATGCACATGCTCACAGACATTAGTTCACCTCTGCCTGTCCCCTCAGACCCTACGAAGCTGGGATGCCCTGACATAAATGTGCAGTGAATCATATTTGTGTGTATGATATAACTGGCAGGGCGGTCTTTGTCCGGATTGGTGACTGTTGCGTTTCTGTGTCACTGATGGATGTTACTCAGCCGTCGTAAGTAGTGCTCAGAAAGCAGTGAGTGCAAGGACAGGAACTGCTGCTGGCATGTGAGCTCTGGATCAAAGTATGTCTGAGAGGAAGACCAATATATGTGTCAATATGTGGTCTGTATTTCTTTTCCTGGACACAGATGCTCCCAGTTAATCTTTTAATGCATTTCTCTAGCTGCAAAGTGGAACCATGTCAGCATCTCGCAGCTCCAAAGTATTGAGGTGAAACTGACTTGATGTGGATTTATTGGTTTAATAGTTTACACATTCCACACCATCAGCACTCGAGCAGAATAGCGTTGCATAGCGCTGCTTTTGCATGATGCAGCTCTTTCCCATTCTTGTGTTTTGAGAGAGTAAAAAACCTCACATGGAATGCAGTAAGTGTTGTCTCAGGCAGAAGCTTGTTTCAGGTCTTTTTATGAAAGATGGCCCAACTTGGCTGTTTACCAGTCATTTTGACATGGTGGTCTTTTATGCTCGCCGGTTGTGTGTTTGATGTCGGCATGCTGTTGTGACAGGAAAGGGCTGTGTGTGGTGGATTTACCTCGTGGGGCTGATTGCAGTTTTGCTCTTGGAAAGTATGTGTGACTCAGTAGATACCTGTGTATATTTTTGGCCCTACACGCAGAGCTCTTTCGCGGGGGTGTGATGTTTTGATCATCATGGGCAGAGGCAACAAGTCAGTTTGGAAGAAGGAAAATGGACTGAGGTGATGTTGTTAATCACAGTGGTTGGAAAATATCCGGGTATTAAAATTCACAAGCGATAACTTGGCCCCCCTCAGGGTTTCAGTTTTCTGCCTTGCCGCTTAAGCTTATACGCTTATGTCGATTAATGCCAGTCAGCTTCATCTACCTATAAAAGTAGGTAGGTCCCCCTCTAATGTCAACTAAGAAACTGATTAAATTACTCGTTTTTATTATTTAATTCATTTATTCATTATTCATTCGCAAATGTCAGTCTGTTTAACGTTCAATGAAAGCTGGTTCAATCTGCTTTAGTGGAACTTTTTGTGTCCCATCATGGTCTGAATACAGCTTCTTACAAGAACAAATATCTCTGGCAAACGTAGGAATAGTCTCTTTGTGAGTAATAGTGACATTTTTATCTTTTTAAAATGTGAATATAATTGGCGCAACACACCATCCAGCAGTGGCTTTTTAATCCACCCATATATCACCCCGCAAATATCAGCTGAACTGTTTTCTCATTTCCATGCCTGAGATCCCCGATCAGATACTAGTCAGGCCCCAACCAGCCTCTGTAACCATGGCAACCTGTATTTGAATGCATCCTCAAGTAACGATGAGAGTAGTCACAGTAATGTTAAAGGCTCAATCTATATTCTAAATGGAAAACAAAAAGCCATGTCGTTTTTAAAGGGGAAAACTATAACGTGGTAGTGAGTGAGGGCTGAGTTTGAAGTGCTTGAAGTTGAACTCTGAGTGTTGGCTCATGAATGTGTAGTCTCATACAGCCCCGCTTGTTTACAAGTATCCATCAAAGTTGATATTTGGTATGTGCCAAAGGACAGAGAGTTGTCTGCGGTTTGGCTTCAGATTTCCAACTGATTCCCTCTCCTGGCTGAAATGTTGAATTGATCCCAGGTCCATCCCTCTCATGGTTTACTTTTACACTTGGAAGCACTTAAAAAATAAGGAGGCAGGAAGGAGGATATGCTTAGCTTGAAAGAGCACCTTTTCTAGCAACTTTTGTTCCCTTTTTATGGCCTCCATTAAAAAAACAAAACAACAACAAGGTAATGACAATAAATGGCCATGTTGTGTGTGACTCGATACTGGATTATGTTGAATGAGGCATTACCAACAAGCTCTGTGTTGGACTTGTGGGAGTGTTGGCCGACTGTTTGCCTCTCCTCTCCTCTGCATGAAACTCGACACCTGCGTCAGTGCTGCTGCCGACAGAGATGCATCACCTGCCTGCTTGAACCGTTTGCCAGCTTGCTTGTTCTGTCTCACGCACACACGCATACACACATGCATGTGCACATGCAAAAACACAGATAACACATGTAGTTTCTTGCACTCCGGCACTGCATGCAGTCTGCCGCCTGACCCCACCACCAACCAGGTGGATAATTATGCTTACAGGGTTTATTTATCGCATGTAGCTTTCTTTTCAAGTAGAGGTGTGAAGGAGTGTGTTTACCTAATTTCTTTGTGTAAGTGTGTGTCAGAACTGTCTTGTGCCATAGCGAGGAGCAATTAAACTCTGTTATTCTCTGCTGCATCAGAATTGTTAAGTAAAAGAAGGTATTTTGTATTGTCATCAGGCATTTAAAATTTTTTATTTTACTCCCCCTCTATGCCCTCTAGCATTTAACAAACAATTCATTAAAAAATTTGAATTGTGAACACATTTCCGCCACCCAGCACCTCCCTCAGTCACACTTGCTCCCAACAAACATTGATCAACATTTTCTTGCAGGCTGAAAAGGTGGAAACAGTAGAATTACTCTTCAATGATAGGCACGTTTTCTCTAAAAGACTTGCACCATTCAATCAACCTGGCTTCATAAACTATTTCAAGGAAAAAATGTGAAACTCGACTTGCCTGTGTGAACTCACCACACCGCGAGCACTGAGCTGTCTGTGCTCAACTCAGATGCACTTAGAACAGGCAGAGAGATATTTACTCAGCCCCCTGCATTTGCCAGTGATTCTAGAGTCGCAAGTGTACTCCTTTAACCTCCGGGCCACCGCATTCAGCCGGCTAGATGATGATGATGATGACCTCACTCTGAACTGTGCCGGCTCACTTTTGTGTGCGTGTGTGTGTGTGTGTGTGTGTGTGTGTGTGTGTGTGACTAAGACTTTATGCTTTAGATCAGCTCCATGTCTGCCTGATGAGTAGGTCGAAAAAGTCTCCAATGCTGTCGTTATTTAAAAGAAAAGGTTGGCTAGCTCTGGAAAACAGATCCATCATGGAATAACCTTATGTATATTCTGGAACGTGTCTGTGCAGTTAAGAAGACAGTGATTTAAATCTATTTAAACACCTGAAAGGTCAATAGAGATGCGTAGCTATAAAACAGGTTAGCAAGCTGTCAGCGGTGCATCGGCCTCTAATAAGAGCAATACTTAGCATTTAAATGTTTGGATGGTGGTGTCTTTTTCTTCTTCTTTTTTTGTTGTAATTTGCACATGATCAAACCATTTTACAGGGTTCTCATTTATAAACTAATCGGCTATAACCGTTTTTAGCCAGCTCGCAGAGTTTTAGCATTGGCTTACACTAGCCGACTAAAGCTGATAAAATAATAAGAAACCCTTAATTCATCCCACCCAGAAAAAATTAAGTGTCAAAGCAGCAAAGGGCAAGTACAAGTCTCACATTTCAAACTACATTTAAACTCGCCATGAAAACCTCAAACAGATTTCTTTAGCTCACACGAGCAAATCCACTGATTGTGATGATTCAGTATAAATGAATATAATTTGGTGGCACCAGGTCCTATCACGCAGAGCCCCCTTATAATAATTAAAGGGTCCCACTCAAGATGTTAACAATGAAGTCTGGCAAAGTGGTTGCATTAGAGTCTAATTATTATTCAGTAGCAGTGCATATAAAATAGATGGATCATAATATGCAACCTTCTCCTTCCTGGGGCAAATTACCCCCCCCCCCCCCCCCATTTGCTTGTTAGTCAGGAATAATATTAATAAAGCTTGTGTCACAGTAGGCTCCAGAGGGGGAGATTTTGTTTTGCGTTTGTTTTTCCACAGTTTCTGGTAGCAGTCATATCTAATTTAAACTTTTCATCTCGGTGTCTGAATTCTCATGTATTCTAGCAGTCGGGATGGGGGTTCTCTACGGTCAGATTCATTTTGAAAACAACACGATTGAGTTTCCAGCAGCCCTCATCCTCCCTGCATCTCCTGAGGCCATGTGTGGTGTCCGAGTGAAAGCTCCTGTCATATGATAAGGTTGTATTGTGTTGTACACTGCCCTTTTCCATCGCAGGCCAGAGTGGCATCACATTACGTCAGGAACAGTATGTGTTTAACTGCAAATTAGAAAACAGTTTTAAACATCTCTGGAGGCTAAAGAGTCCAATTAAAATCACATTTAGTCATACAGTTTTGAACAAACTGTTGACGTGTTTTTTAAAATGTGTTTATTACTTTTTTTTTTTTATTGTTAATAGGGGGATAAAAGGGTCTGTCTGCATTTGATTGACAGCAGCTGCAACAGTGCCATTGTTACACCATAGAGAACTAGAGACAAAGTGAACAAATGTGCTGTAGCCTACATGTCATTGGCAAGCTCAACAAGCTACGGTGCGGGACAAGACGACGATGTGTGTTCCTGTTTGATAAGAAGGAGACTTTAGCAGGAAAGCTAATGTGGTTCTTCAAAGTCTGTGGCTCTTGTGTTGTGTAGCCGGCTGCTGTCTCGCTCATTGTGACCATCTGCTCTGCCTATGATGGAACGCTGACGCTACTGCTTTATTCACCGAAATAATGTATCCATATACGCAGACGGATCCTGAAACGGTGTTCTGTCAAACTCATGCAAAATTAGGGGGCGCCGCCATGAAATCCAAAAATATAAATATACGTTTATTTTTGGTTTCTTAAGTTTCTCTAATGACAACACAGGACAAGTGATTTACAGAGCAGGCATGGCGAAAAACAATGCTTTTTAATTTCAGTTGGACTTTAAACACAGACATTCTAATCAGGAGTAAACCAAAGAAAGCTGATGCACTAATTACTATAGCTGTGTTAGCCCAGTTTGCCCCTGGTGTCGAAACTAGGCTACCGACATGCTCTGGCCAAACATTTAATATGTTCCCTGGTCCAGAACTCCTCTAGGATTGGCCTGTTTAACTTGTGGGCTGTTCTATTATTGGATTAGAGGCCATGTTACTGTAATAAGGCCTGGGCATTCACAGCAGGCAATGCTCTGCCTCATTGATCTATTGAACAAAAGCTACATGTTCCAGTGTTCTGTGTCTTTTTCCTTTTTTATCTCGTGAACCTTTGTCTGAATCTTTAGGCTGACAGTTTTCTGCAAATGAAATCGAATTCTGTGCGCGCACAGCAGCATAACGTAACCTGCTTTCCTCTCACTCTTTGGTGTTCTCTGTGCGCTGATGCTGTCCTCCTCTGGTGTGATGTCTGTATTTGCCGTGTCTACGTCAAAGCCCATGTCTCCGAGTTACTGACTCAAACACTATGATACTGCTTAACACAAACTATACCGGCAGCTCCCATCGTTTGACATCTGTGAACATTTGTTCTCTTGGATGTGCATTTTCCAGCTCCGGCATAATGGGGCCTGCAGCCTTATCCTGAAACAAGGTAGGCCATTAGATTCTTGATAGTCTGTGCACTGTACCTACAGGGAACCCAGATAACCTGCTCAATTGGGGCCCTTTCACATCCACATAATTTAAAATGGCAAAATCTGTTAATTCCATTGAATGATAGAGCTGAAATATAAGGGAACAGAGAGCTGGAAAGCCCAGCATGCACAAAAAAAGTGTCATAGCTTGTTAGCTGCATTGCACCGTTCACTTTTATTTAACCCTTCTGTCAGAGTGTAAACTGCTTAACACAATAAGATTGGTTGACAGATATGGAGGTCCATAATATATTGTGGAATAATTTAATATTTTATTAATTTATTAATAATGAAACCCATTCCTTTCCCTTTTTCATATTGTTCATTTTACTCCCTTTTCGTATATTTAAGTATATGATTTTAATTGTAAAATTCAGTGTCCTCAACATACATCCTAGTAAGATCAGGGCATCAAACAGTATTCAGCTGCTTTCTTGCCTTCTGGGAATTCATTCAGTATTCATTACGGAGTTATTTTCTATATGCTTAATGGTAACTGTTTAGGTATCTAACCTGTGACCAAAAATCAGGAAGTCATTGTGTGTATGTCACAAATTCTCTATAGTGGGAGGAGGAGACAAAACCGTATGTTCTGATCGAGGGGTTTCTGCAGCAGTCACGTTCCTGTGGTTTGATCCGGCTGCAGTTTTCTCCTCTTAAAAAAACTTCACTTTTGCTCCAGGCCACTCTGTTGTTGCAGTGTAGTACAAGTACAATATCAACTTTCCCATGGGCCTCACCACAACAATGTCTTTAGTGTGTGCTTTCTGTGCGGGACAAAATGATACAAGGCTGAAAAGCACCTTCAGGCCTTGGTTGCTTGAATGCAGCTGACTCTTTCCATGATCCCTAGCAATGCTTTCTCTCTACTGTAGTGAAACTTAGCTTTGCACATGCAGAACTGTGGGTTTGAACTCTTCATCAAGTTTTTGTGTTTTCAGAAACATGTGAAAGTTAATTTTGACACAAATCGTTTGAAAGATACAAATTACTACGTCTACAGCACACCGGTGCTTTGAGCCAATGTTGATGTTCAGCAGGTGTAATGTAAATTTTCTCCATCCATAGTTTAGTGTGTTAGCATGCTAATCTTTGCTAATTAGCACTAGACACAAAGTACGGCTGAGGCTGATGGGAATATAAAACCAAAGTATAGGAGAAATAGAAATTGCCCAGGTAATGGCGTACATGGAAGGTCAAGGGACTAGGGTTTTACAATTCATCCCCAGGTGACCATGAATGTGTACCAAATTTCAAGACAATCCATCAAAGGCATTCAATACCAATAAAAAATGGTACAAATGGTGGTGCTAGAGGGACAGTCAGAGGATCACCAAAGTTGTTAGGAGTCATCCTCTGGGAACCCTGAATTTCTTTACACAATTTCACAGCAGTCCATTCAAAAGTCATTGAGATATTTCAGTCTGAGCCAAATTGGTGGATCAACAGACCGACAGACAGCCACTGCCATCCCTTGAGCCATGCTGCCAACATGGCTAATAATTTGCAACTTAGGGCCCTCTTGCTTGGTTTTTCACAAGCTTTCAACAGCATTTCATCAGCATGGAGATGGCTCAGTGGTCATCATGTGAATCGAACGTATTCCTGTATACTTCTTCCATACTTCCTGAAAATCCCCATTAATTATGTAACAATCGGCCAGTCCGCTTTGATTTATTTGGCCCTGAATGAGCTTCTGCTGTCGTTGTTGTAAACCACACGAAAAATGTTGCTTACAGCAGAGTGGTACTGTTGAATATTCTTTATGTGAGCCTGCACTAGATCAAAGGCGTGTAGGTGTAACTGGTGCAGTTGGGTTTAAAGTCAGGAGGGGGAGGGATGCTTTGTGCTTATGTATTATAGTGTGGGAGTGTACAGTGTATTAATGATTATGGATTTGTGTGTTATGTCTGTGTGTCCCCCCCCCATGCATTAGTGGTTCATTAGGTTCAGTGTATGAGGCCAGCGAGTCCTTCTTCTCTGCACAGAGGATTTACTTTTTTGTTAGATTTTGGTATTTAAAAAAACTGCTCTTCCCTCGTTTGGCAGGAGTTGGCATAGCTGAAAGGTGGGCGAGTAAAACGAGTCGGATAAAGCTAAATTCTGACGGCACCCTGGTGTAGCAGGTGGATGAGTTGTACAGTCGGACACAGCAGGCAGACGAACGGATGGGCCTTCATCCAGGTGGATTTACCAGCATGGAGAGATGAACACGAGTGATGTAGCAGGTTGCTGTGGATGAGACTACACTGCAATAGTCATCACTGAAAATGAAGCCGCTCTTCATCTCAAGTGCAACTCAAGTTGCAAGCGATGTGTCATCGACCTCTTGTGTAGTCTTCCTGCTTGCTTTCTTTGTTCGTTGCAGCGTACGGCGTCATGGGGCAAAAATGCCATATTAACCGTGCAGCATATTGTCACAGGAGCAGATGCACGTACGTCCCTTCAGACAATGAAAGCCTGATTCAATGGCCGAAAATCTTGCAGAAAATCCTGTCCCCTACCCAAGCTTTAATTGACCGGAATAGGCTGTTTAGCCCATAAAATGCCAAATCCAGCATTGGATAATGGAGCAAATTTTTATATAGGCCGAATTTTTTGCCAAAATGGCACCACTTTGGTCCAGACTGAATATCTCGACAACTATTGGATGGATTGCCATTTTTCTTGTACAGACATTCAGGTTTTCCCTTCATTGATTTTAAAAGAATCCTGCTTTAATGGACCATGTTCATTGTGCTGATACTGATGCTAGAGATAATACTGGTACATCTCTGTATCCTTCTACATATTGTTTGGGGAACAAGGTTGCTTTTAAATCTTGTCTTACTCTTTAAATAGTTATGTGCATATATTTGCACTTATTATTGTGATTTATCTTTTGGTGCTTTTTGTACTTAAAAAACCCCCAAAACATTAGAATTCAGTTTTTCTAAATGGAGAGTTTGTCAACGTTTGATTACTAAGGTAGTTTTGTTACTGCTGTATGCACAGTGGGGACATATATTACCACACTGGATTTGGTAGCAGCCTAATGAGTTGGTTGTACTCAAGTGTTTTGGGGGCTTTACAATCACATTTGATCTCTATAAATCCTTTCTCATCGCAGGGAAGGGAAAGCGTATAATAGGATGCTTTTGGTGGTAATCCCTCTGGGATGGAGACTATATTTTGTCTTGATGCAGGATGAAGGAGAGATTTACCTTTTTTTTTATTGGCTTTATTGGAATGTAATGCTCACAATCGAACTCATAATTTATTTTGTCTGACATCATTTGCATTTTATCTGGAGCGGTCAAACAAATTGAAGACTTTTTTTTACTGTTTGTGTAACAAAGCAGTCCTTTTATTGTAAATTTGTAACAATTTATAATTGAGGTTTCACATCAGGTTTAGGAAAGATGAATAACCAATGTTCATATTCCTGCTAAGATGGAAAAGGGTTTTGTGTGAGCTATTTTTCTTTTCACCTGCAAAATGATGAATTTTAAATGGTCCCATTGTTTAAATATTTTTGTCAGTTTTAGTCCTGCTGCTGAACGTCTGTCAAAGTTTTATTCAGCTGCATGTTTGAAACTCATTTGGTACAATCTGGGACAGTAGGTGGGACTCCTTGTGAAATTGGTTACCTGAGCGAATGGTTTGCCGTTTTTGGGGAATATTTCAACATTGATACATTCTGTTTTTATGTTCTTTCTCTACGAATACCTTGAAAAAGCCTGACATCTACAAATCCTCTATACAGGACATGGTACTATAGAATATAACATTTTTTTTCTTCTCTTCTGTGTGCGATTGTATATTGTCTAAATTAAATTAAGTAATTAAATTGTTGTTTATTAAGAGGCTTACATGGATGCGATGGAAGGACATACTTGCAAAAACTCGAGTGAAAATATTAATTAAAGCCCTATAGACCTGATGGTTTTATATTACAAATACAATTACAGTGAAATGAAAATGAAAAGGCGCCTCGGTGTATGGATTTCAGCAAAGTCAGTCAAAGATGAGCCATGAATGTGGCATAATGTGATTTCTGTTTGTAGTTACACGGCCATAAATGGCTTTCTCTGTAGTTCATACTCCGTAGTCCGGCTCAGGCTGCTGGTGGATCCACTGATAACCATTTCATCATATTATTAGTTCATCATGCTCTTCCTTCACTGCTTCCTCTTATCTCTTTACCTCCTTCCTGCTGTTTGTCTGTCAAATTCTTCAGGCTTCTTCTTACGGACGTACCACGCTAGGAATATCACATTATTTCTGCAGTTTGTTTGTGGAGGCGAACAAATGCCACCCAAAGGTAAAAACCAGACCAGAGAGGCTCCAGTCTGTGATCTAATCAAAGCAGAAAAAGGGGAAAGAACTGTGCCCCTCAACCAGATGGTGATACTTTGTGGATTCATACAAGGATACTGTATTTGTAGTATCTCAAAAATGCGGTCATACACTTGTAAATCACCCTCAGCCCTGTCAGTGTTTCCATAAAGTTGCTTTTGTTCCTTTCATTCGCTGAGTTATAGCTCTTGGGCTGGTCTTTTTAAGGGCATCACAGGGAGTTGTGTCCGTCACAATCCTTCCCTCGAGAGACGTTTTGGTTCAGACAGGTTAGGTTGAACAGTGTGGGAATCACTAGGATAACGTGTTATATCTGTTTTAGGATGGTGTTTGTCCTTTTTAAAACTCAGCCGGGCTCCAACAGTTTGAGTGATGTGTTAAAAAAAAAAAAGAAAAAGGTTTTTGGCTTTGGGCCAACTGCTATCAACATGAGGTTTGTGGAAGTGCTCGACTGATTGAGACGGCGCCCAAAGCAATAACTGAGACAAGTTTATAGGCTGCAATAAAAAGTAGTGCACCAATGAAGGCAGTTATTAAGCCCCCAATAAGAAATGTGCATTATCATATCAGTGATAATAAATTAATGATCTTTAGAGGCATTTTTGAAAGGCTTCCTAAAATGTTGATTGGTTTGTTAAAATTATATTTAAATAAGCATGTTGCATAGGAGAGATAAATGCTGAACTCTTTTTTGCAGCTTATTGTACAACCTTTGAATAATGTCCAGTTGTATATAAGCACAGTTAGCTTCAGGATGCTGCACAGGAGTGTCAACATTGTGAGTCAGAACAACACATTCACTCCTGTATGCGAACACATCTCGCATAGGAACCAGATTTTGAGCGTCTGAGTCGGGGTCAGAACCTAGCGGAGCAGATGAGGGGCCGCCTGTGTACTTCAGCTGTGGCCCGGACTGACCTCTGACCTTTGACCCCCCCTGGCACAGAGGAGTGCTATGTTCCCAGACAGGAGGAGCTCTGTTAAGGAGTTCACAGCTCTTTCCGTCTTCTTATTCTTCTGCATTTCCGTGCAGAATCAAAAACTGTGTATTTCTTGGCATTTTTATTCATATTTAAACCTGCAATGACTCATATTTTGAATATATTTATTTATTTTGGCCACTTGGAGGCAGCGAAAAACCCGTTGTGAACCCAGCATTGACAAATCATCACCTATCAAGTTCATATTGTGAAGCAAACAGTTGCTTATTTACACATCCAGCAGTTACGAAGAAACATTATCATTCTTTTGGAGTCCACTTGTTGAATATTATTTCTCTTTTAGCTCTGTTTTGGTTTCTACCAACTCCTGAGGGAATGTCTCTTTTTACTGCAAAATGTTCGCCAGCCATTCACTGTATCTGTCTGGTACTGAGCAGGTTCTATACAGAGGATTTCTACAACTTTTTAACTTTCAAGATTCAAGGGATAATTCTCTGTATTCTAGTTATGTTACTTATATTTAGTGAAATTTAGATTTTATGCAATGAGACATAGACATTACATAACCATGAGCAGACGAGGCAGCAGCCTGGCAGCTCAACGTTTAGTGTGGGGTTTGTTTTCCCATGGTGTGGTGTTCAGGATATTTTTGTGGTTAACTTTATATGTGGTAAGAGAATATGGAGCATGCTCCTAGTTTATCAGTGTAGGACCCATACTGACTTCATGAGCTGGAAATTGCTTTGCTGCCTCTATGTGTGAAGATGATGATGATGATGTGCATTCAGGCGTTTTTGTCAGTGGCAAAGAAACAGATTTTTGTGCGATGTTTAAGATGTGACTTGATTCACACACCTAATATAAAAAAGACTGTGGAGCTGCCTCTCCAGTTCCAGTTGTTGTGGGACGCTTTGTTTTCTTTGTTTTGTACCTTTTTTTTTTAAGTCTTTTGCCCAGAATATTGCCCAATATTTTTTTGGTCCCCAGCAGGCACCAGATGGGCCGTTTTTCAAACAGTGATAAATTTATTGTTGGCTCTTTTGTTTTATGAAGCAAAACAATGGCCTCGCTGTGCACAAATTAGCACTTTCTTCACATTCATAAAATTTCATTGTTTCTGACAGTGGAAGGGAAAGAAATGTTTTCTCAAGTGTGTGTGTGTCATAACAGCATGCCTAACTACAAAAGCACAGATGCGTGAAGTGGAAAAATGGCTTTGGGCTGTGCTTTTTTTAAATTTTATTGGGGAAAAAATAAAAAAGACGTTACCTGTTTTATCAAGCACAGCAGTGATGTCACAATAGATTTATGCAACTTTTAGTATATTCTAACTGAAAATCACAATTATCCAATTTTCAAGAGTATTGTGTATCCGACTGAGTAAAGCGAACATGCCCCCTCTTTATAACAACAGAAAAGTAATTCTTATTCTTCAACATCAGGCTCATTCATTACAGTTAATGAGTTTCATCACTGTGCCCAAGTTTTGGACCTCACGGTGAATCATGCCATGCAATAAACTCGACACCTCTGCTGCTCTGCCCCCCCCCCAACCAGGTGTAGCTGCTGCAGCCCCCGCCCACACCGCCTGCCAAGATGGTGGTGCTGTCGCTGAAAATCTGCGTTCGCCAGTGCAACGTTGTGAAGACGATGCAGTTTGAGCCCTCCACAGCCATCTATGATGCCTGTAGGATAATCAGAGAGAGGGTCCCTGAGGCTCAAACTGGACAGGGTGAGAATGATAAGAAGACAAACCTCACGGGAAGAGGACACTGGATGGGGTTTAAACTGTAAAACAAACCGGCATGCGAAGGAACAATACAGGCTGAGTGACAGCCGTAGAATACAACATACATCTAATGGAGAGTTCAGTTTGGTTGTGTGTCACTAGTGTTTACACACATCTTGCTTGAGGAACACAGTGTGTTTGCGCGGTGATGAGTCAGGAGTTTTGACTAGTAAAAATCTAAATATGTTTGGTGTTATTCACCTAACGGTGTAGTTAACAATTGATTACAACATTTAAGGGCTGTATTCTACTCTGAATTATCCACGTTGAATCTGATTTGGCTGATTTAAATCGGCTGACTTCAATTTGACTATTTAGGGGCTCACAAGCTAGTGCAAATACTTTTTTAGTGTAGGATTCAATTAACAACAACAACATCTGATCCGTTGTTTCTCCTTGCCACTGCAGCTTCAGACTACGGCCTGTTTCTGTCTGATGAAGACCCCAGAAAAGGCATCTGGCTGGAGTCTGGAAGAACACTGGACTACTACATGCTCCGCAATGGGGTAAATATATTAACCTGTTTAACTCAACACACACTTAAATAAGCTTTGAATGACCGTTACCATGGAGTGAATGTTTACCATGAGCTGTGTGGCAAAGGTTAAAGTGAGCACTTGAAGAATAATGTGAAATACAACACACACACACACACACACACACACACACACACACACACACACACACACTATATCCTGAACAAATTTGCATTTATTTCCAGATCATATATTTATTTGTTATTTCAGTAACCTTCAGACTTCATACTTGATTCCAGATGTTCCACTGGCCAAATATAAGGCGAGGTGTATAATGATCTGTATTTAATAGATAATTGACTTAGTGCTTTATGGAGGAGAAAATCATTAAGAAAAGCTTATTAAAATTAAAGGGAAGCTGTTATAACAACTGGGAATAAAGTTGTACATTAGAATTTTTTCCTAATTCATACACAGGAGTCCAAAAACAGTGAAGCAGGGTGGGGTGGGGGGGGCACAGGATAAAATTGGATATCAAGAAAAATGAGAACATCAAAGGAAGCGTTTCAGAGTGGCTTTAACGAAGTGCTCCAGCCAGCTGTAGATCCTTTGCCAGTCTCTGATCCCTGCTGCCGAAGGCCCAACCGACTCTGGTTTGTCATGTAGCGCTCCGTCTCAGTACATCTGAGGGTTTGGTTTTGCAGCTCTAAATGGTTTCTCCTCTTCAAATCCACTAAAGGCAACCCAGGTAGAAGGCATGGCTGTGACCAATTATTCTGAACCAAATCCCTCCTCATTGTTGTGATTGGAAGGGAGCAGCGGGCTGTGATAGGCAGCCGTTAAATAAGGTTTTCTGGCCTATATTCTCTCCTCTCTCCACGCAACCTGGATGCATTTGATCATTTTATCAGCGGATACTTTCAGCCTCTCTGTCTTTTTCTTCTCTTACATTGAATTTCTGCAATCCTCGCTCTTCTTTTTGACTTTTTTTATGTGTGTTCTCTTCTCTCCACCTTTTGTCTTTGAGCAGGATATCCTTGAATACAAGAAGAAGCAGAAGCCCCAGAAAATCAAAATGTTGGATGGGGCCATTAAAACCATCATGGTGGACGACTCCAAAACAGTGGGAGAGCTGCTTGTGACCATATGCAGTAGAATAGGTACATAG
The DNA here is from genome assembly GCA_036024295.1 of Nannoperca obscura. NCBI lineage: Eukaryota > Metazoa > Chordata > Actinopteri > Centrarchiformes > Percichthyidae > Nannoperca > Nannoperca obscura. Next base: position 20,449 of record JAVQJL010077000.1, read on the forward strand.
TTTCTTTTACAAGGCATTTTCTCTATTGCTAAGTCATTCTAATGAGGTGTGCTGTGTAGGTTTCACATTCATGTCACTTGCCCTTTATTAAGTATTTCAAAACGTATGCATTCAAATTCAGTGTGTCAAAGTGTTAAAAAACATCCTTTGAATCTATGTTCAGTGTTTTTATTTTTTCAATCCTGTCTGTTCAGAAAGCATGCACATTGATCACTCTATCAATGAAAAATATAAACCAAATGTGAATACATGAAATTAACTCTTTTATTTGCTTTAGTTTAGCTTATTAGCTTTTGTGCCTGACTCTGGGGGATACATTTTTCCCCCTCTGATTCCAGGCATCACAAACTACGAGGAATACTCTCTGATCCAGGAGACGGTGGAGGAGAAGAAGGAGGATGGGATGGGTACGCTGAAGAAAGACAGGACGCTGCTGCGAGACGAGAGGAAAATGGAGAAGCTGAAAGCCAAACTACACACAGACGATGACCGTGAGTTCAGTAGAAGAGTATTTGGTGGTCATTTGTTTCATTTGTTAAAAGCTGTTTGTGCTAAACAGCTGTTGGCTTTCTCTGATGGGTCGTTGGATCAAAACAACACGTTCAGGCTCCACACCGAGCTTCGGGCTCATTATGTTCGATGCCATGGAGCTTGTATCGACTATCGAGTGGCATGACGTCAGGAGGCACGATGACAAACAGTGGGGAATGACTTTTGAGGGGGGGGGGGGTAGTGGTGTGTGTGTTTATGTCCGACTGTGAGCCCCACACAGGGGAACTGGCTCCTTCTGCTGCCTTTGGAAGTTGTGGGTTTGGTGGGAGGGGCTTAGCAGAGTAATATGAGAGTCGGAAGGTCTATTATAGGTTGCACAGATTTTGCCCAGCTTTAACAGCTTTAACAAGTGTGATGCACTTTAAACATCACTCGGTGGCCATTTAATAGCCGATTTTAACAGCTACCTGTGGTGTCTGCAACCTTTCACTGCCACTGCAGAACCTTTAGTAAAAGATGATGAGTGGAGACGGCAAAATAAATGGAGGACTATTGGAAACGGCTTGGAGCAGATAGTCATGTAATCTGTAAACCATACAGACCACTTACACCATTTATCTCTCATTGCTTTTAAATCATTTCTTTTTTTTGTAACCATACAGATTGGATTATTGTAGAACAAATTTTTATATCAAACTGATATTCAGATCAATATTTGTCTGCTTCTACAGAAGGGTTCTTTATCATCTGACCCCTGTGGTTGTGTTTTGTGTTGTCAGTGAACTGGCTGGACCACAGCAGAACGTTCAGAGAGCAAGGGGTGGACGAGAACGAGACCCTTCTGCTCAGACGCAAGTTCTTCTACTCCGACCAAAACGTGGACTCCCGGGACCCAGTCCAGCTCAATCTGCTTTATGTACAGGTCCGATCCTCACACGTGACATATTTCTGCCTCCCGCTTCATGTTTGTTTCTCTTCATTCACTTTCTGTTAAAAGCAGTTGGTCACTGAAGCGGCAAGTTGCCGGTCTCAGGAGCTTGTGCCTGTTTAAGCTATAAATCAGATGTGTATACAGGAGTTGACAGCACATCCCAATTAATATGAGGTTTTATTTGTCTTTTCAGGCTCGAGACGACATCCTAAATGGTTCCCACCCCGTATCATTTGACAAGGCCGGCGAGTTCGGAGGCATTCAGGCCCAGATCCAGTTCGGACCTCACATAGAGCATAAACACAAACCTGGGTTCTTGGAGTAAGCGAACATTTCCCAGTGGTACAACATGAAGGGTGTTAATCCATTTAGAATAATTTAGCTTTTTAAAGATTTGGTGTAGTTCACTTAATTGATTGTACTTTTGTGTTTTATGGCTATAGCAGAAAGAAATGAGTTGATGCTTTTAGTATGAATTTAAGCTTCTTCTGTGTTTCATTTGTTTTCCAGCCTGAAGGAGTTTTTACCCAAAGAATACATAAAGCAGAGAGGAGCTGAGAAGAAAATATTCCAGGTGTGGTCACACTGTCCTGCACATATTGATTGTTTTGAATTTAACTCATTTCACAATTGTGCGCCAACTGGTTCAGATGCTGAACACATGTATAATCCAACCTGCAGGAACACAAAAACTGTGGAGAAATGACAGAGATTGAAGCAAAAGTGAAATATGTCAAACTAGCGCGGTCACTGCGGACATACGGCGTCTCCTTCTTCCTGGTCAAGGTAAAGTTGTAAAACATGCGCTTATTTCTGTAACGTTACAAAAAAACAGCATTGCAATGAATTTATTCAATGAAAAGATCATTGACCCTCAAAAAGTGAAAAATCTAGCCTGAAGTTCTTTTCTCCCAATTAAATTATTTAAAATGTGGGGGATGCCGATTTTTGAATTAGTTGAAATGTAGTCGGAGCCTTTTATCTCCGGAGTGTGAAATCTGTTCTCTGGGCTTGCTGTTAAATAGATCAAGGGGTTGGAGGCAGCACCCAGCAGGTAGGGAAATTGTCTGTCTCTACCTGAACTTTCAAAGCTTCTCATGTCACCAAACCAAGAAAAGAAAAAAGCCCCAGTTAAAACACATGAATAGGACATTTTTGGGGGGCTAGTAAAAATGAAATCTGCCGACATTAATGCTTTTTATTCAGCGCAGTTTAAAAGTTAAAATCTTGAAACAGGACTCCAAAGAACGATCTGCAAAGGTCCTTGCTGCACAAATGTTGCTGTGATGGAAAGTTTTATTTCTAAAATAAACATTTAGTTTTTTTCTTATTATGTTATGTTTTGAGATATTTAATGAACTGAAAGTAGACCATTGGCGAATGTAACATTTTCAACCCTATTTACTCAAATCCAACCTCTTTATGAAGATTTTTCGATGGACATTAGGAAGTTATTTAATTTTCCCTCTAAGTGAATGTGTTGGTGAATAAGTGAGAAAGAGATGCTCTCTCACTTATTCACTAACACACACATGCACACTGGCAGCAACTCGTCTGCAGGGAGTTTAGCGTGTTCCTGGAAGGAAACCAAATGTGTTTGTGCAGCCAAGTGTGGCGCTAAAGATTATTTCAGAGCGACTTTGGAGGAAGTGGAGTGAATGAGGGAGACTGGGAGACATTGCACAGGCAACCCTGGGACACTAACTCTCCCAAATATGTCCAACTGCCAGCACATGCCTGCTAAAAGAGCAATTTGCCGATTTCCAGTGGTAGCACCAGTGTGACCGCTATGACAAAAGCGGCCAATTACTCATTTGCTGCCAGGAGGACATGCAGCAGAAAGTCACGGGAAACTTCCCTGTCTGCATCAATAAACTGCTCTCCAGGTGTCACCTTTTCTGATTTCACTCCTGAGCTCTAGTAAAAAAATGACATTTCTGGTAATTCCTTGAATAAAAGTCACTTGTGCTGCTGTTACTGCCTCTCTGCCAGACAGTTCCTGGCTTATCATTGGTAGCTTTCAACACCAGAGGATAAGGGGAGAGATGAAGTGAAAAACAAACTAAAACCTCCCTATTAGATCGGCGCTCACCTCGTCAAATCTTAATTTGCTGTAGCTCACACATGCCACAGACCTGCAAGTCTGTCATTCTTTTTAAGCGTATAATGCACACATCTTAAACCATATCCGTGGAATCTGTGTTCCCTCTGATCAGTTTGACGTCTTATCTGCTCGCCTTTGTCATTTCCGTCATCCTCGAGTGTGATCCAGTGGAGCAGAAACGTCTTAAAAGTAACCCTGGAAAAAGAAGCAGGATATAGTCCCTAACACATAACCCCTGGAGGCCCCACAGAGTTTACTGGCCCTCCAGGACTTTTACACAACTCACCTCTTTGCCCTCACGCCACAGCCCATCATGGTCTGTCCATCTGCTCACTGCAGCTCCTGAAGAAATTTTTTTTATTTAGAGGAAAAGCTGTTCTGTCTGTATGACATTAGAGGCTTAGTGAATACAGGGGGAGGTTGAGGGTTTTTGACAGGCAGATAAAGATGATTAAGACATAATGCTTTAATTACTAACTGGGAAGACTTTTGTTTTTTTGGTTTTTTTACTGGTTAGACAGATGAATACCCATCTTGGCAGATCAGTGTGACAGCTAAATTAGAGTTTCAAGCTGCTAGGCCTATGAATTTAAATGTTGTTGCTTGAACTGTTAATCTGTGCTTTTCTCCAAATGCCTTTTATTCAAATAATACTCTCAGCAGGCAGGGGAATGGGAAAATTAAAGAAATGTATGTGGGTAGAATTGTTCGCTGAAGGAAATGAAGTTGACATTTGAAATGCTTTTGTTTTCATAATGGGGTTTGGTGTATAGATGGTTGGTGATCTATTTTCATTTATTTAATCTACTTATATGTATACAATGTGGTCAAATAGTAGTAAAGTGTCCTATATACATAAAAGACAAGCAGATAAGACGAACTGACACTAACAGACACACACGGACGTTTGGGACAGCTATGGTTGCCAACAGTCAAACACACTATTGTCGGTAATCATGGTCCTATTAATACTGCAGGCAGTGTTATGAGTGATAATTGCACCAGTACAGTACTAGGATTGATACCAGTAGTACTCACAAAGGCCAATGGGCCATCGTCAGAGATGTCACTAATGTTATTAGTAACGTGTGTGTTGGCAATGTTGCAAGGTGAGTTTTTCAGCAACAGTGCTACGATATAAAACTTTAGTGACTGAAAAGTGTAGATAAAATCCTCAAAGTCCAGAACTAAGAAGACTTTCAAGTGAATTAGTTCACATTTCTAACCAAAGCTCAAGATTGTAGGTTGACACCTTTTCACTGATGGCAGATAATAATTTTTGTCTCCGGGTTGTCGGCCCTTGTCAGTGGTGAAATGAAATGGTAGATTTATAATTTTTTTTAAGATAGGTTACTTCACTAAGTGAGGGGAAACTTCCTGATTTAGGATTACAAAGTACCTTTAAACAGCAGCCCAGTTTGATTCAGTATTTGTTTGATGTTTTGTGATTTAATTGCAGTGTTTTTACTGGTTTGTAAAGTTTGAAAGGATTAAATAGTTTAATCTTTTTGCAGGAAAAGATGAAGAGTAAAAACAAGCTGGTGCCGCGGCTCCTGGGGATCACCAAAGAGTCTGTGATGAGAGTGGATGAGAGGACCAAAGATGTGGTTCAGGAGTGGCCACTTACCACCGTGAAGAGGTGGGCAGCGTCACCCAAGAGCTTCACCCTGGTAAGACACTCGTACAGGAAAAACCAAAACAGCCGACTGGACCCAGTAATTTACAAGGTTTTGGTACTGCTGGCTGGTTCTTGCACCCATTTAGTCTTATGTCTATTCTGTCTATGCTGAGCAGTACATCCCTAGTAGTAAATAAGAACGACAACAAACATAACTGTTCACTGCAGTGGCCATAAAACAATCACTGTAGTGCTCAGTCTGCCTGTCCTTTTATTCCCTCCTGCACTTCAGTTATTGAACAGACTCTTTTTTTTCTCTCTTCCCTGTCAATATCCCTCCTTTGTGTCAGAACCGGGAGTCAATGAGCAACACGGATTTAATCTTGTGGCTCTTGTGTAGGCACTGTCTCTAATTGGACGAACACACACTTTCTGTTTCTTGATAAATCAGCAGAGTGATTTGTGGTTTGTGTGTTTTGTGACACTGGTCTGATTTGTCGTTCATGTTTAAAGAGTCATATTTAGATATGCTGTAAGTTGGTTGGCGTCACTCCCCCACCACATTGATTTATAGTCCATAGTGTCCCAACATGACATCCCTACATCTCTTACTATATACGTTTTACAAAAGAATCCTCCAGATTCATTTTATTCAGCTCTGTTCCCTAAACAAAATCTGCTCCAAGATGCTTCTTTGGTTAATCTGACTCTCTGGAGGTTGCAGCAGTTTCACACAAATGTCACACAACACAATGTGTAGTATTCATCTGAAACTAGCTGGCTCCGGGGATTCACATTAATCCTCACAGTAAATCCCCAGCCTGTATACAGTACAATCACTGCAGTGGTTACTTTCCTTACAATCCAGTATAAAATGCATGTTTAAGGTGTGTGTGTGTGTGTGTGTGTGTGTGTGTGTGTGTGTGTGTGTGTGTGTGTGTGTGTGTGTGTGTGTGTGTGTG
>JAVQJL010077009.1:0-16323 GCA_036024295.1 Nannoperca obscura
ACACCAAACAAAAAACCCATAAGTACAAAGTTAAATAACAAAAAGATTTAAAAGAGCAAGTAAGACGAGCGGAGCAACCGTATCGGGCAGCACGCACTTACAAGCGCATGCGCACACGAGATTGGCTCTGCTCAAGCTATAGTTAGCTATCATATTTTATTTTGTCTGAATGTTGCCATATGATCATTCATATCACAGTGACTTATTGATCTCTAAAAGAAAAGATGATCAGTACATTAAATTAAGTAATCTTTAGTTGCAGCCCTAATGGGAAATTGCAGCATCCATGTTTTGAAGTTCTAGGAAACCCATTATTGTGAGATTAAACTGTCACACGGCACCTGTAGCCACGTTGATAAGTGCTGTATTTAGATTTTTAATGAACTGAAGAAAACTGGCCGCACAAAACACCACACTTCTCTGTCTCTCTCTCTCTCTCAGCTATCTGTCTTCAGCTCATTGCCTGGTTGACACACGCACACACACACACACACACACACACACACACACATACACACACACACACACACACATACACACACACAGACACACAGACACACACATTCAACAAAAGGTTTTGCTGACCCCTCCTCCTCACAGGATTTATAGATTAGTGGCGGCCTCCCAGGTCAGCCTCCCCAAATTGCCTGTCAATCCAATCAATAAGATTGTTGTTACCGTGGCAACAGGTCAAACAAGGGAGAAAGAAACTGATATAAATAAGAATAAGATAATATTTTGGAAGAAAACTACAAAAGAGAGAAACTTTTTGAATGGCAATGGAAAAAAAAATCCAAGAAGAAAAAAAGTGCTTTAAACGCTCCTAATTCAATTAAAGTTGTGACTCAGCATTGAGGCAGCTCCTCCCTGTGACAGCCTCATCCTCACAAGTCAGCACAGAGTCGAGCCATCAAAGAGCACTTTGGCTAATTGTCTCATACAAACGTGCGGACACAGTTCTAAAAGTGCACTTAGTACGCCAACGAAAGACACAAGTGTTACTTCATCATGTAAACTCGCAGGACGGGCCCTCATCAACTCCGTGTCCTTTAATAACAATACGTGAAGAGGTAAAGACCTGCTACTATTTATGATATGTGATGACAGAACGAGCGCAAGGCGGAAGAACCGGATTTCAAACCTTAACGCCAGGTGACCCTACTGTTTATTCTGTATTGTTTACTGTATCACGTGACTATATATTCACAAACCACAGATAGCAGCATTACTGAGGTTTACTGAAGGACTGATCACACACATTTACTGTAAATATCCTAGCTGCAACCTCGGGGTCTGAAGCGCCTTAAACCTGCACTCTTTGTAAAGGCCAACAGGGGGCGACTCCACTGGTTGCAAAAAACTGTCCAACTGTACAGAAAATGACCCGACTTCTCACTTGATTTATTACCTCAGAAAACATTTTCCTAAAGAGTTTATACTCTCAATCAGTTTCAAGTCTTCTTCAACACAGCATACAGGTGGGTGTGCATAGTGTCCTCGAGCTCTATGACCCCAGCTCAACACTCGTCCAAAATGACGATGGTCAAAATGGCGAACTAGAGGCTTCAAAACAGTAGTCCACAAACCAAAGGGTGCCGTCACGGTGGCTACGTCCACATCTTTCATACAGTCTATGCAAATATCACAAATCTATAAATGAAATATTTATAAAAGCTCCAACTCCAGCAGTTGTGATGTTTTTAAAAATGTCAGAGCCCTTTTCAGTTTTTATTTTCTATTTTTTACTTTCATCGTTGCTGAAAAGGGAAAAAGTCGGTCATATTGCAACAACATTCTCACAACTGACAACCTGACATAACTGGCCAACCTGACACACCTCAAAACTAAAAGTGACTTTTCTGTTGGAGTCATGAATTATAAGAAACATCAACTCACAATAAAGATACATTTTGAATGTATATTATATCGTATGTGTCTGAGGAGTGCAGGTGCGCTCTTGCTGGTTTAATAATTGTACACATTTCTTGGTGGCACCACATTCCCTGTGCCTCAGTAACCATGGAGAAGGAGACACACAACAAAGGGACAGAGGGAAGGGCGGTGGGATGAAGGAGAAGCTTTAACATGTACAAACTGAAAGCTGAAACCATTAGTCACTTAATTGATTAGCCAATCTACAAACTATAACTGATGACTGATTAATCGTTTTTCAGCAAAGAATCAAAAATGAATCAGCTTAAACAGAAAGTATAAGATGCTTACTGCTAAAAAGATGAATTCCCAGTAAACCAAGGCACTGAGACACAGCTGAACAATTCTAGGATTTACTATTCCACTCAAACACATTATTTCTATCATGTAAATATCAAGTTCAATTGATTTATTCTGTATCAAATGTGCCTTCGGGAGTTAAAAATGTCTGTTTCCATGAGTTCCATGAGAGCTGATAAAGATCTACTATCTGGATTCCACACCTGGATCAGCATCAAAATACAATCATCTGTTCTTTGGCTGCAATAATCTAAATGAAAACAGAACACATATCCAATCTGAAAAGAATATCATTACTGAAATAAATTGAATAAATGTAAATAAATCGGAACCCTGTAGAGGACTAAACACCCGAGGGGATGGGATGCATGACAGAAGAAACAGACGGAGGGGAAGAAGTGAGGTCCAAGAAAGAGTCTGAAATGTGCCCAAATGACCTCCAGAATGGAACTGTGTGTGTGTGTGTGTGTGTGTGTGTATGTGAGTGTGTCTGTGTTGAGATTGGTCAGTATCAGTGTGTGTGTGACAGACAGATAGACCAAGAAGAAGAAGGCTGGACGAAAGCTGACGTTCCTTTTCCTGTCAGAAAAGCACAGCAGAAAAAACACAGAGCTGTGAACTGCTGCCAATCAATTCATGACATCAACGACAAGGCTGTGTGTTATCTGCTAAACTTTCCCAGGCCTCTCCGGTGCTTAAATGAGATTCAATGAAAGACCGATAGGTGAAAGGATTTCTTAACATAACTCATGGAGTACACTGTAATTCTTCATTGAATTTCGATTTGGAAGGTATGCACTAACTAGGCACATAGTGTTTTGATTTTTGATTGACTGATTCTTCATTGGAAACACACACAGCATCTATTATAATGCACAGCACAGACAGATGTTCTGGTGTGTGTGTGTGTGTGTGTGTGGAGATGTGTGTGAGATATTTCTTTCTAAGCCAGACGGATGTGCAGATTATACTGCCGTCTTCTGGGCGTCAAGAGAAGAGAATGAGCGATTGTGTGTGTGTGTGTGTGTGTGTGTATGTGTGTTGGGGAATGTGTCTAGATGTAGAGAGAGAGATAAGATACGGGAAATAATGGCAGTGTTGTAAAGAAGAGACGGAGCTGCAGCTGCATCTCTCAGTATGTGGAAGAGATTTAAAGGAGCAGTCTGTGGTCACAAGTGTTTCTGCTCGTTTCTTCCACCCAGTCACTGGAACATTATTTTAATAAAGCATGACAAATATATAAATATATATATAAAAAATATACCATAAGTCAAGTGTGTGTATTTTTGATAAACAACTCGAGATGGAATCTGGTTGCATCGGGCAAAGATTGCAAGTATACTGAAAACTTTTTCAGTGCATCAGCCAACTCAGAGCTCAAACTGATGCCTTGACAGACATGACCGAAAACAAGATGGACGTCTGGGACACTATGGTTGGTACAGTTTATATTTTGACAAATATACAAAATATAAGCTGTGAGTAAAAAAGCTTCAGCTGTAACTGTGTGCTCCAGACCTCATCCTATCAGATCCTCAAACACCTTTAGGATGAGAGTAAATCATCCCTGCATGTTATAGTGTCAGAATTAACATGAAGAAAATGTCAAATGTAAAAAACCACGCTGTCCTTGTAAAACTTGCAGAAAGTGTTAATCCTTCCCTCATTCTGTTTCCACTGACTCTTCTTGTTATCTGTCAGTTAGCATGTAATCTGTCTCAGTCAGTCTCTGCAGACAGATCCAGTGGTGCCAGGCTGAGCAGCAGCTGTTGTAATCATACACACGCACGCACACACACCTACATGCACGCACGCACGCACACGCACACACACACACACGCATGCACACACACATGCATGCATGCATGCGCACACACACACACACATGCGCACACACACATGCACGCACATGTGCGATCACCAGTAGAAGAAAGAAGTGAAGTGGATTGGCTTCTTGTACAGTGTATCACTGTATCTCCCTGGAGAGATGGCAACTGATGTGTGTGTGTGTGTGTGTGTGTGTGTGTCAGGCTTGGACATCTCCCAGAGAGAGGCAAGGGTCATTCCTCACATTCCAGATCAATTTCAGTGTCTCTCTCGTACCTCTCTTTCCTTCCCTAATCCTCCCCGAACATGAAGTCATCTATACCTCCCCTTCTTGCCCTGTTTTAAACTCACTCTCAGGATGTTCAGAATGGCTTTGTTAGTATAAAATGTAATAAAAGCTCTTCTTTAAGGTCCCTTAAAAAGAGAATTGTTTTCATATGTGCATGAATCAGTTTAGGTCAGGTATTCAGAGACAAACACAATGATGCAACTGAGGCATTGTATGTCAAATGTGTAAGCTGGATCAGCACAGATGAAGTTTTCTTCAATCTAACTTCACAAGGTATGTTTTGTGATTGCAAGAGGAACATTTCATTCTTGTATTGAAGCTACACTGATCACAACGTCATCAGAAGACTCCAGTGGCATCTGCACATTTTCAACAGGTCACCCTGATTCTTACCTCTGTGGACAAACACACCAAAAAAACACAGTTAGTTAACAAGTGGTTCATTATACATGCATGTGCCACTAGAAGAAGAAAGACACCAACTAGTTCACCAACCTAAAGGACTAAATAGGTTGTTTGTCACTGATTTTCAAAGCAACCCACTTATGGTTTGGTTAGGTTTAGGGAGAAGAAACGACTTGATGAAGGTTTCAGAATGATTATTGTCATGGTTAAAATGATCAGATATTCAGTGCATTTACCTCCACCTTAATAACCAGTCAGAGTCAGCTTTTTGCAGTAACCTGATATTTTAAACGTTGAACCAAACGAACATCTCATGTAACAATACAATCTTTTACTCAAAGTGCTACCATCGAAAGGCCCACTTAAACTGAAATACTGTAAATAACCAATCAAAATGTGACTTTATAAACATTTTTACATTCAGATTCAGGGTAGGGGAGAAATCTGATTACTGAGCTGCTGCTGCGGATTTACAGTAACCAGGTTAGACCAATGGTAAAGGAATCATCTCATTTCCTGCATAACCTGGTTTCTTTAGGTCATAAATCACACTAGAGCTGCAATGATTAGCTGATTAATGGATTAGTTGATCAGCAGAAAATATCCAGGGGTTTGGGAATGTCCATCTACTCTCCCTTCATAATTTCAGGAAAGAATTCCTGCAGGAGGACTCTCACAGCTCCTCTTAGATTTCAGTGAGAACATTTTCTGACAGTTTCAGGTTTCACTATTTAAAACAAGACACCTCTTTAAATGTGTCTTGTTGAATTATAATGTCTGAAAGCGATACTGTGTTTATCAGAGCAGAGGCTTTGACTTTTCCACTGGACCTTTTAAAGACACATAAGCCTGGTCTGAAGTGGGCTTTAGTTAGCCCCAGGCTAAGGGGTGTGGATACCTAACATTTAAAGCTGTTAATGTCGATTTTAGCCCAGGGCTAAGTGACCTGTAAGACTTTGGTAAGTTGATCAAATGATCTGCTGCTGTGATTTAAACTGTGAGAGAAATAAACAGGACATAAACTAAAATTTCTCACTTTAAAACATGATCTTGGCAACTTATTAGCAGTCACTAAGCTCAGCAGTCATCTACACATCCTTTTTTTCAGGTAGAAAAAGGTGTCACCTGGAGCTATACATTATCTCTGGGCCTGTAAATAAAAGGCAGAGAAACACGTTTAGGGAATTCTACCTAATAACAACCTGCATGTTCCCAATAACCACCTCAATATTCCAACTACACAGTCCTCATGGTGTCATTTCACTGCCCGAAGGCTAAAAATGTATAGAGGCCTGCAGCTTCCTTCACACCTTTAACACCTAGTGGCACCAAGTGGCATGGTGGCTCAGTGCACTGCACTGTTGCCTCACAGCACTGCACTGTTGCCTCACAGCAAGAAGGTCCTGGGTTCGATCCCTTCAGGGATCAGTGGCTGTGTGGAGTTTGCATGTTCTCCCCATGTTCACTAGGGGTTTCCTCCATAAATCATAAAAAAAAACCCATGGAAAGAAGAACAGACTGCTGCCCTGTCCCTGACCAAGACAGCATGTACACTTGGACTTGGTCCCTGGTCGCCGCATGAATGGCTGACCACTGCTCCAGCTGTCCCCCCGGAGGAAGGATGACTGGATGGGTTAAAGGCAGAGCAAGAATTTCATCGTGTTTCATCAATTGTGTGTGTTTGCAGTGTTTCACGTTTTGTAATCATACACCCATGCAGCCGGCCCCTACATGCTCAGCCAGTGATCTCAGTGCTCACTTCAGAAATGTAAAGATTACAAACTCTCTCTGTCTCTATCTCTCCATCTTTACGCTGGTTTGCACAGTGTTTAAATATTTTTGCACATCCCCATATATACCATCTCTGACATGTCAGGGCAAGACAAGAAAAGCTGGGCTAAGACTTGGTGATATACTGCGTTCCAAGGATTCTCACAAAGTCGGAAATTCAGACTTCCCGCTGGAAAGAATGGAATGGCAAGAGCCCTCAAGATGGAATTTAAAGTTGGAAAGAAGAGTGAGATTACACCTCAGCTCCAGCTGTTGTCTTTAAGCCTCAAAGAATGTTAAATATTACGAAAGTTTGTTCATCAAAGAAAGACAGATTAGAGAAATGTTCTTGTTACTTTGACTTCCACAGCTCATAAACATAACTTTTAAGATAGTTTTCAGTAGCCTGAATATGTCATTGTCTCGTAGTTATCAGAAAACTATAAACTGACACAATTTCAGATCGATCAACAATATCTCACAACCATCCATGTTTCTCCCCTGCTTTTTCCCAAAATGGACAACTAGAATGTCCTGCGAATTTCAGACCTCCTGGCTTTGTAGGGAACATGGCACTAAAGAGGAGAAGCAAAAAAAGATGACAGACAGAAGGGGAAAAGGGTGAGAGCTGAAAGCTGAAGACAATGAGAAGAGAGGTCAAGATAGTGAGGGAACAAATGCAGACATGAAGATATGAGGAAAAGAAGGAGAAGAGAGATAAGTAATGGAAAGACTGACTGAGGCTCGTCAGAGAATTCTTATCTGCCATCACTTCTATTTTTTTGTCTTCACTGGCCATGAATTAATTTCCCACGTACATTTACAGTACATTGTATCAGAGTTGTGCAATACGTTCTGTAGCATAGCTTTCCAAGCACACCACTTTGGACCTTAAGGTTATATGTCATAGTTTATTTGAACTACATTTGGATTACCTACAAACCATGCAATATGACTGCACATGGCTGGGGAAGAAAACCTGCATTTTCAAGCATCTCTGTGCCATCTGTGTGCAATTAATTTTTTTAATCATCTTCAACAAATTATCATGTAAAAACACTGCTCAATAAAACTGAACTAACTACTTCTCTTGCGAGTGCTGCATTCACATTAGCCATGTTTGAAGCAAAGAGCGAGAGAAACATGATGGAAGAGCAGTGACGAGGGAATAAGTAGCAGAATTAAAGAGGAGGGAGGTGAAACAGATAGGAACAGTTTATCCTCCTTGGTCAGATTGATGCCTTGTTCCACAACTCTGTCTGACAGTCAACATCCCCCAGGATGTGGAAACTCCTGCACAGTGTGTGTGCTCTTGTACTTCTGTCTTTGTGTGTTTGAGAGTGAGGACATTTTTGAAAAGTGCAGACATTTTGTCCGGTCGTTGCCTGAATATCAAATTCCTTGTGTGCCTAAACATATTTGGCACAAAAAGACTGATTCTGAGGCTGCTGTTTGAGGCTATAGACTTGGTTTTAGGGTTTAAGTTAGAATTAGGCCCTGTTTATTGTAGAAAAGATGTCAGAGGGCATGTGCTTATAATTATTCCAAATGACAACAGTCAAAGGAGTAGAGAGTCATAGAGAGGAAACCCAGTGACATTGTTGAAACGTGGGGATTATGGTGGACATTGTCAGATTTCCGTCACTACTGGAAGGCGTTTATAGTTTTGCACTCCATTGTTCACAAGATTGTGTTCAAAGTGGCGAGAAAAAGAGAGCTAGAAAAGTTTGAACTCTGGTTCCTTTCTCATCTCTCCAAAGCTGACCAATCAGGGCATGACGTGGGTGTGAACGTCGGATAAAGGCTTTAGGTTTAGGTTAAGGTAAGGGCTGGTGGGTAATTTCAGGGTAAGGGGTTTGGGAATGCATTATGTCAATGACGATCCTCAAAAACAAGTAGAAATACAGGTGTGTGTGTGTGTGTGTGTGATAACTAGTACTTCACTGGCAGATTGCTGGTTCTGGACTGAAGGATTGTGGGTCTAAAGGAGGTAAAAACAGGATCCAGACATTCCTGGAAGAATTACCCTCATCATGTTCTCAACTATTAGCATCACCCTCTCTCTCTTCAGCTTCGCTGTACACACTGAGGATTCACCTCCCTAATTACAAAGTCAGTCTCACTAATATTTGCAGACTTGGATTCAGACTCCAAGTCATTATTTTCTTGTTGCCTAAATATCAATAAATACGTTCGGTCCTCCAGAAAACATTATGTGCCAGTGAGTGAAAGAATAGCTGAACTGTTGCAACTGGTGCACCACTCTGCCAGGTTTGGTCTCAAATCTCAATCAGCACTATTTCAATTATTACACCTGACAGCACGTCCTTGTCAGTGTAATTCTGAACTTATGTGCATCCTTCACTCACATTTCACAAAAACGTCGTAAGTCATGTCAAAAGCAACAAATAAATGGAAAGTGACACACACAAATCTGCCAAAGTGATAAGATAATGCTGACAAAGTTCAGAAGCTTCCCAACTCCCTCACATAAAACCTCAGCTGACATGTTGCAGCCTGACAGACTGAGATGACCATGAAATTCATCTGGGGAAATATTCCAAATGTGTCCAAATGCAAAGAGGGAGAAAAGAGGAACTGTGGGATATAAAAAAAACATAAGAAAGTGAAAAAACAGGCCCAGAAAGGGATGACAGAAGGAGAAGGAAGGGAGGTTTCCTCTCATTTGACCTTGACTTTCTCCATGTTCCTGATCCACTCCTCCTTTCATGTGGTCCCTCCTTCCCTTATTATAACAGACAGCTGGGGCAAATTTCATAATTAGTGAAGAATGGGAGAAGGACGAGGATGGGTGATAAGGGAGAGGGGGGTACAGATTGTCCTAATGAAGAGAGAGATGGAGGAGGAGGAGAGAAGGGGAGCTGGTAGAAACTCTTCAAGGTAAAACACACAGACACACAAACAAATGATAGTGATCTGTTTTATATCAAATACAGTTTCAAGATTTGTGTTCAACAGCTTGGGTATAATTTAAACCAGGATTAAACTGGAACTGGTTTACTTTTGTATCCATCTGTCACATCAACATAAACTCAGAAATCATGTATTTCTTCCTTTAAATGTATGTTTTATGTTAAATATAAGGTGAAATCAGGGTTTACCTCGGAAAGATGACGACCAAATCTGCAATACAACACAGGAAAACATTTCCTTTTTAAAATACTGTGTAAATAAAACTACTTTCTTATCTTGTCCCTGATCATATAAATGTGATTTATTGACGTCACATAATGTTGCAAGTTAGTGAAAGAAGGTGGTATCGGTTGAATGTTAATCATTGAGTGTTTCTGTAGACCAGACCATGATCTTTCTCTAACCTTAAACAATTGGTGCCAGTGCTTAAACATATCCATGAAAAGGTTTACTAGTGCTGTAGTCACTTTGAGCAGATATTTTATTGCAAGATTGGATATTTTGGTGGAAAACAAATTAAACTTAGTGTTGAACATGTTACTGATAGGTTCAGCATCTACATTTCCTCATTATGTTAGTAGAAAATATAATCTGGTCAGCATTGTGTTTCCTTCAAAATGTGTCTGCTGTTGCGATTAGTTGTATATACGTGTAATTTCTAGGAGACACGGTTAATTAATTAATGAGTTCAGAACTCAAACTGAGGGACACCTTTTGCTAGCCCCACCTCACCCCATCTGCAGAGAGGTCAAAGGTCAGGGTCTGGAGCTGGATTGGTGGGGAGCCATTGTCTTGTTCAAGGCCAACACTGAGGCTTAAACTCTGGCTGAAGGATAAAAACACACTGCAGCTCCATAGATGTTACTGGAAAACGAGATCTAGACTCAGTGGAAGGTGCGTTCATTACACAGATAGCAGAGACACAGGTGGATCTGTCCTTGCATTGTGCATGGCCAGCATGCACAATGCAAGGACTAAATGGTATGCAGCCATTGTTAAATGTATTAATTACTCCTGTATTTATCCTGTCAAAATGTCTTCTGTGAAAAAAATTTCACTTGTCCAATGTTACTACATCAAGGAGGCATACACTGCAAAATCCTTCATATCAATTAATTTCACCTCATAACTAGATCGTATTTTTCCTAAAAGAATTATTGTGGAATCCCACTACTGTTGTCCTTGTTCATGAAATCTTCTAGTAATGAGTATCCAAAACAAGACAGATCAAAGAAGATTACTGTACCAGAGATTTTGTATTTTAAAATATCTCATGTACTCCATCAAAATACAACTTTAAGACTCGCTAACTTACAACATAGCTTATTAGTTGTATAGACATTATTAAGACATGTTACTGGAGCATATGGTGTCCATCATGCAGACAGGCAGCCAGATAGAAATGTTCTCCACCATGTCAGATATTCCCAGTATGTGTTACAGTGTAGGGCTGGATGTTAATGGTGACTGGGAGTACTGAGGCTCCCCAGCTGTTGGCTTTAATGGAACGGGTCACAGTTGCTGCAGCTCTCAGCTTGTTCCCCACACTCACTAATAAACACCTCCTCTGCCCGTCAGTACAAACATCTCCGTATCTGTGTGCTCTGATGGCAGGGAAACCGCTGGTGTTCACAGGATCCCGAGTTCGGTCCCTGCCAACAGCTGATGGTGACTCATTAATGTGTCCAAATCCCAGGTTTGATGTATAGCTCAGAAATGTCACACACACATAAATACTGCCACTCTATCCCAACAACACACACACACACACACACTCCCTCTCTTTCAGGTCGTCCCCATAGTTTCTCAGTGTGATGAGGTTTTAAATGTGGACTTTGCCCTGTGGAGCACGTCACAGTCAGTCACAGTCTCTGAACTCTGACTAAGCTTCATTACAACACTGTTAACTGCTACCTGAGCCGGACACACAAACACAAAGTCAGTCACTTATAGCTGATCATTTAGTCCAAACCCTCTGTTTCTATGTCTGTTTCTTTTAAGACATCTAAAGAGTCATTTTCAAGGATTTTATATTTGAGGGATTTTACTCAAAGCAATATATTATCTAAAGCATCAACAGGAGATTTAAGTAATGCTTCTGAACTGAGCTAATGATGTATGATTCCAACTATTATTTGGGAGGTTTTGAAGGATTGTGATGTTTATTGCTAAATAAAAAACAAACAAGAACTCATAAAACAGCAAGAGAGAAATCTGTACCTGAAAAGCTACATGTAGTATATAATCTATGCTTATTATTTTCATGCCAGTACTTTTGCAGCAGCAGTAAATTAAATCTCATTTTGCAATTAAAGAAATTGAAACATGGTTTGCTTTTAGGTTTTTGTCCAACTTTGGTTGCTTCTGAGATTAATAAAAAACAGATGTGCAAGTGCAACAATAACATGCATTTATTTCACTGTACACGTGAAAAGCTGGAGTTGACCCCTTTTACAGTTTCTACTGGATTTAATAAGCACGTAATGGTGTCAAGAGACCAAGGGACAATGTTACAATGTAACAAAAGTCAAAAGTTAGAGTTGCATTACAACAGCCTCAGAGTGGTTTGGACAAAGTGACTTATCACCTCAATGCCTGCCTGCCTCTTGACTGACTGACTGACTATATTTCATAGATTAAATGAAAAAAATGACTGTCCATGAATGAGATCAAATGTCACAATTTGACATTTCAACAACTTTATATCCAAGAGGTTATGAACATTTATTTAACTGATTTTGTTCCTGACTTATCAGTTTGCAGATTTGATCTTGTACTATACTTCAACTGGTTTTTGATTTATAAGTCGATTCTACAGTACCTACTAATTCCTGCATCATTTAATGGAAGCCCTTAAAAGCAATGCATTTCAATTCACAATCACTCTACGCTATTAGAAAGCCCTGCGTGTTACTAATCCACGTGAACACACTCACCCTGCCTTACCCTGCACTGACTGTGTGTGTCAAACAGTTCAACCCCCACAACACACACACACCTCCTTTCCACTCCCATTTACCATTTTATGACTTAACTATGGGAAAATACTCCCTTTTGTTTGCCATCTTCTTCTCTCTCTCAATCAACTCGTCCCTCCACAGCTCTGTTTGTATGAGGGGGAAGACATTTCTGCAGCTGCACAACTGAAAGGCCAGACTCAGAACCAAAAACATCACACAGCGGTGGTGCTGCCACAGAGGGCCCCAGCAAAGAAACAGCTGATTGTCACTCAACTTTTGTTTTTCATTCATTTCCTACGGAAGCACTGCACTTAACAACAATACATGCTGAAGATCACACAATGTACCTTGTAGCATTGCACTACCTTTAAATTCCACATGCTAAAACTGTGACTTTGGAAAACTATTAAGAAAAATAAAGGATTTAGTGGTGTATCTTGTTTTATCTGAGCTGATGATGGAGCCATTGACAGCAGATGTTTTCACTTATTTTCAGTTGAATTAGTTAACTGGTCCTCCAGACTCTTTCGTTCCAGACTCAAAAATCTAGTGAAAAAATTTCCAGTGTCATAGTGTCATAGATTTGAATATCTCTGAGATCTTGAGCAATCACTAAAACTCGTCACTCCGGATTAACTTCTTTATGGAAGAAAAATGTGTAACCTGCTGGTTAAAAATGTTTTATTCTGTGCTGCCTTCACTTTTTTCATGATGTTTAACATGATAACATCAACAGTCTCAATCAAAATGCTTCCAATGTAAATTTCCACTTTTTTGCCGATGATACTGTGATGTTTTGCTCTGCGCCTATACCAGACCAGGCTCTTTGTCAGCTACAACTTGCTTGTAATATTGTACAACATACCCTGTGTGATTTAAAACTGACAAAACTCAATTTATGTTTTCAAATGCAAAATCAAAGCTGGTTAACCTTCCATCTATCACCACTTTTCAGGGCTCTGACATTGAATCTGTATCTCAAGAGAAATATCTTGGAATTATAATTGAGGACTCACTTTCATTTAAGCCTCATGTTCAGCAACTGGTGAAAAGACTAAAGTTGAAATTAGGTTTCTGTTGAAAAGTGTTGCTTTTCCTTTGAAGTCAAAGAGAAACTTGTTGATGTCACCTTATGTCTGTGTTGGACTACGTATTAGTTTGGACTATGTATTATATAAATGCATGCATCTTCACAATGCCTACACATGCTGGATACTGTCCAACATGGAGCACTGAGATTTATCACAAATCTCAAGGCACTTACTCACCATTGGTCTCTGTATGCTCGGGTTGGATGGTCTGCCTTAACAACGCGTGGACCTATAAGACATCTTACAACAAAGTAGAGGAAGTTAATGTCTTCGCTCCCAGAACTTATTTATTTTAATTGTCCCCAAAGTGGCACTGAACTGGGGAAAAGGGCTTTTAAATATGCGGCTCCCTCGGCTTGGAATCAGTTTCAAAGTCACCTGAATTTTCAGGAGCTGGTCTCCTTGGATGCATTTAAATGACTTGGACGCAGGACCTCCCAGCTGTAGCCTACATGTTTTGAATGTTGAAGTATGATCTGATATCTTATAATTATGTAATTATGTACTGTAATATTTTTAATCTCTTCGAGTATTTTAATCTTAGTTAAATAAAGACAAATTAAGAAAAACAAAATGTATTCCACAATGTAAAATGAACTTAGTGACCCATACTTCCTCTGTATGGCCTTTCTTTCCTCCCCTGCTCCCTCATTTCATTCACCAGTGAAGAAAAGAGGAGAAACTCAAACAATCTGCTGGAGTTGACCTGGTTAAAACCAATATTTACTTTGACATTAACAAGAGCAAACCTCTCTCTTTGTCCTCGCTGTTTCTTCTCCTCCTTACACTCTGTTGCTGTAATGCCCCATTTCTTCACATTTTATCATATGTGTGCCTGCCTTTCTTCCGACATTCACGTTAAACGCTGATAAGTAAAATACTGTTAAAGATAAAAGGCAGATAGTTTTAAAGGCAAACTGCATTCCAGCAACTTTTACAAAGAGTTGCTGAAAAAGAAAGAGAAAAAGAAAAGCGAGAGG
The DNA here is from genome assembly GCA_036024295.1 of Nannoperca obscura. Taxonomy (NCBI): domain Eukaryota; kingdom Metazoa; phylum Chordata; class Actinopteri; order Centrarchiformes; family Percichthyidae; genus Nannoperca; species Nannoperca obscura. The sequence continues at coordinate 14,489 of JAVQJL010077009.1, forward strand.
GAGCCTGCATTTAATGCAGTGTTAGAGAGAAATCACATTGATTATACTGACATATTGAGCTTCTTCAGATTTTCCTTTGAGTTATTAAAAAGTAAAAACACTTGTTAAGCTTCATCTATCAGAAAATGTTGCTGAGCTCAACATCTCAATATGAATGAATTTGAAAGTGCCTCTTTTCCTCTGTTATTGCCATTGATTCACACTAACAGACATATTTTCAAAACCGCTCTCCAAAGAATATAAAGCTGAACACACTAGTCTTAAATTGTTCTGAAAATGTAGCTACTTCTATTGCAGTTTTGACATTTCAACTGGAAATGTGAAAGAACATTTTTGACCTTGGAAATGGCTTTGAATAGGTTCATCTGACAAGGAAAGCCCTGGTAAAAGCTAGTTAGTGGATTTATATTTTGTATATCAGTATATTTTAACAAGCCTGGTTTAGAGGTTCTGTTTCTCTTCATGTTGGTAAGTTGTCAAATCCAAATCAGATGAGGCTTAAAAATAAAAAAAATAAGTCATCTGAGGTTTTTCAGTAAACATAGACCTTTTATCACACTAAATGAGCTCATTGTGGGATAGCGGGCAGACATTAGCATCAGACTATTCTTAGTCTGGCTTGGCAGAGCAGGAAGAAAACCGCTCAGTCACTGGTGTCCTTCAGGGAAGACGAGCCTGGCACAGAAAGTGTTTTTCTGTCTGGGTTTTGTCTAGGGAGGAAGCTGCACACACTCCTCACCCACTGCAGCTGGACATCTAGAACATGAATAATATGGGGTTTTGGGGTTGATGCCGATATCTGATAACGTGATGTTTACATGTTGGTTAAAATTGGATCAGGAAATAAGTTTAATGGCTTTCTTAAAGCCAGTTGGAATTTATGATTTTCTTTGTTGTGGGCTCAACATAGAACTCTGTGAAGAATCTGTTTAGCCTAGCTTAGCACAAAGAGTAGAAGCAGGGGGAAACTGCTAGCACAGCTCCATCAACAGCTCCAATTTTGTTTCATTTACACACTGTATATATACATGTGTATTTAACACATTTAGAAGCAACCAAAAAAAGCTATTTTAGGTTAATGAACAACAGCATCTACGCAGCATCTCAGAAGTCCTGTCCTCATACTAAAGAGTGCCACGCCACTCACTCTGCTAACTTTGAACAAAACCCAGGTAATTCTTGGGTGTTCTGTTGACTAGCTTGCCAACCAACACGATACAACATGTAACTATAATCATTTTTGAGCTGTAAGGAGATTTGTCCCTTATTTGACTGAGGCTAGATATTCCTTCTATTTCCAGTCTTTGTGCCAAGCTAGGCTAAACATGCATACCTTTCCAACAGAACATTTCTCATCTAACTCATAGCAAGGAAGCAAGAAGATTATTTTCCACATTTCAGAGTATTTGTTTGATGCTGTTCTTCTTGTCATACTCAATTGCACCACACAGCTGGCACACTGCGGAGCATCGCTTAATTTTACATGAACAAAAAGGATCCATGGAGTTGTAGTTTCTTATCCTGTCCTCTTAAAATTGCTTATGATTTTGCACGATTTTATAAGAGCATAGTTTTTTGTGGTTTTAAATGTGTATGTGTGATTTTGGAATCCGTTACTGAAGCATTTTGACTTGCATGTCACATCAGCCCTAACGTCACAACAACAATCCAAACTTCTCCATCTTGACTCGCACCTTAACCGGTCGAGGCAGATGACCGCCCACCTAGAGCCTGGTTCTGCTCGAGGTTTCTACCTGTTAAAAGGGAGTTTTTCCTTGCCGTTGTCGCCTAGTGCTTGCTCATGGTGGGAACGTTGCGTCTTTGTGTGTGTGGAA
>JAVQJL010077018.1:0-22406 GCA_036024295.1 Nannoperca obscura
TGTGTGTGTGTGTGTGTGTGTGTGTGTGTAGCTTTATGTAACTGTAAAATGGCATGTGCTGAGCTGACTATCTCAAATAAAGGTGTTAAAACAAGCAGATATAATATATGATAGCTGAAATATCTGTGATTCTGGAAGTAAATATAGTTTTATTTTTCCTTTGTCTTTCCCAGTTGACAGTCTGGCTTCCTGTTTTTTGTATTTTAGGAGACTGGGAACCTGTTACAGTCCAGAGGGAGAGAGTTTGGTGTGACGACGGGCAGGAGGAGGCGTTGTGGTTGGCTGGACCTGATTTTGGTCCGATACGCCCACATGGTCAACGGCTTCTCTGCGTAAGGAACCCCCCCACTTTTTTTCTCACAACGTTATCCTCACCTGCTGGCGTGATCACTTCAGTTAACAGAGGGACTGCTTTTCTTGCAGAATCGCACTGACGAAGCTGGACATTTTGGACACGCTGCAGGAAATTAAAGTGGGCGTGGCCTATAAGGTTGATGGACAACCTCTTCCAAGTTTCCCAGGTAGGTCATTCCCTCGTAGAGCTGCTCTTTTTCTGCGCACGACAGAAGAAAAACATTTTTTTGTGTTTGACCTACAGCTGCTAAAACCCCAAGAGAAACAGCTCTGAGTGAAACATCAAACAGTGATGGCACAGCAGCAAATCCTAACACATTTGTGAAGCTGGAATCAGTGAATGTTTGACATTTTTACTAAAATAACAGACTTAGATGATGAAATGAATCACTTGTACATTTATTAGCATCACATCTATCTACAAAGGTTCAGTCTAAAAACAGGATTAAACACAGGAGAGAATGTTTTCACAGCTGCTACTTAGAATGTGGTTCCAGGTGCATGAACATAGCTCTTATGCTCTCTAATGCATCATCTTGGGTTTTTGAAAATCTACTTTGCTGCAGACTTGAGGTGGCCTTTATCCTCTGTGTGTCTCTGCTTGTGCTGCAAAACAGATCAAATAGAATTGTTACGCTAATAAACCAGAGGAAGATAAAACGACTTCTCTCTCTCTTCCTCATACGACACTGCGGCTGCTCTCTGCCACTGTGTTAACACCGACTTCCCTTATTTATATTTATATTCATTGTTTTTGTGTTCACTGTGCTGAATGTTTGAAGCCGCCCTTCTAGTTTCTCCAAGTACGTTCTGGTTGTTCTGCAGTCTTTTAACAATAAGATGCACGCTTATGAGCATCACACTGTATCAGATAATAAAACATCATTCTTGCATACAGACTATAAAGGACAGTTAGTCCAGCAAGCAGCTTTTGTGCACATTTTGAAGCATTGCATTAGAAAAGCTGTATGGAAACTGCAAAATGTGATCAAACTTCCTCAGTTGCACAAAAAGGTTTTCACTCTTGCTTGAATCAGTTATAGCCTTTGTCGAACAAGGCAAAAGCTGGCTTAAAATTAGCTTGACGCGGCTTCAGTCTTGTGATAAATTAGTTACTAAATTAGAACAAAAACATTTCATCTTTCACACATATCATTTCTGGAAAAGTTGTGGAATTAGAAAACGGTTTTCCAGACCTCGGAATGGTTTGGAATTAACCGACTGTTTTGGAAAAGGTTTGAATGTACATTGTTTTGGCTATGGTATAAAACATTTTTTACAAAAATCCCAAAACATGTCTTACGTTAAGCGGAACACAGTCCTTGCGTTACTGTTGACACCTCACTAGTATATAATGATACATGTTGGTGCAAGCAGTTTGCTTATCCACAAAAATGCCTCTGGACTGCGTGTTTAATGTTTGGACCGCATGCAGCTCTGCCTGGCGGTGCATGTCTGGTACCTACACTGAATTTGGGTCAGGTGAAACCCGGATCTTTTAGAGAGGCAATCCAACAACATGCATTCACTTAAGACGAGGCAAAATTGGTGCGAAAAATATGAGTGACATATTATAATTCTGTGTTATTTTTTTGCTGCAGTTCCAGTCATAGGGCATAGCACACTGGAGTAAGAACCTGATTATTGTGCCCTGTGATTGCTATATAGTACATTTGAAATGACTTAAATAAAGTCATGCAGTTTATTTTGAAGTCAAGTTTGAAAATGTATTGGTAAGTGTGTGGGAACCCTGTCCGCTGAGTTTTGTTGTGCTTCTGTTGTAGCAAACATGGATGTTTTGACGCGGGTGTCGGTGGAGTACGAGACGCTGCCCGGCTGGTGCTGCAGCACCGAGGACGCTCGGAGCTTCGAGGAGCTGCCGCCACACGCCCAAAATTACATTCGCTTCATCGAGGAGTTCCTGCAAGTGCCAGGTTCGTAAAGAGGCACTTTATATTAATGGAGAGAGCGCAGCCAAACTCTAATGCACTTTGCCAAACCAACCAGTCACATCTTGTCTCTTTTTTTGTTTTTCTCATTTCAGTGAAGTGGGTTGGAGTCGGCAAGTCCAGAGAGAGCATGGTCAAACTGTTCTGATCCGTCTGCAGACCCGCAGTCGTCCTCAACAACAGCTCGGATCATAATGTCAGGTTGATTGGATGACCACAGGAATTTAAATGCAAACTCTATCTTAAAGGAAATACTTCACCAGCAAGGCTATTTGTGAAACTTTTAGTTGCTACTTGTGAACCACATTTACAATAATTCTCCTTAGATATAATTTATGCATTCCACATGTTTTCTATATTTATTAGGTTGTTAATTTTTAAAACCTGGTGCAAATGGATCGACCATTCTTTATTCCATTCCTCAGTAAAGCACAGTTTGCTTTTTTGTTTTAGCATTTGAGACTAATTAAACTTATCTGTTCACCATGTTAGTTTTTCTTTTTTTACATATATTTGATGAGCCATTGATGAACAGATGTAGAATTCTTCATATTAAAGGGCATCACAATGAAGCAAGAGCTTATTTTCAGGCTTTGTAGCGAGATGGGAAAAATGATTGAAAGCCATCATGTGATATGTACGATTGTGAACTTTTCTATTGAACAATTTTAAAACACTTTAAAAACATGAATGCATCTCAGTTAAGTTTGTAACAACATTTTCACAATGATTGTTGGAATAAACGCAGTGCTTTTTAAATAACTATCAAGACTGATAAATCAACACTAAGCAATTTGAGTTTGAAAAGATGTTTTCTTCAGGATAACTGAGGAAAAGTAAGAGATTCCACGTCCACACAAAGACTTTCACTGTAATTTGAGAAGTGTGTGTAAATGTAAGAAGACAGCCTGCGGGCAGTAATGTACCAGAGCACATGTCGGTATGTGTCTATGCCATGTCATTCATTTTGTCAGAAATATAAAAGACTTGCTTAGCTTCAATAAAAGGAAACTAACATTTAGTGTTTTTCATTTTGACATTTTTATTCAGCTTTTAGTAAATGGTGTCTGGAAACGATGTTTTTGAGAAAATAGTTCTCAGGTGTTAATATAAAATGTAACGTTATGTTTATCAAAGTATCTTTACGTTATTTCATGCTCCTCATGCTCAGCCACGCTTTATTTTCTTCGTGTTCTGCAGTCCTTGTAGGGGTTTAGAAGTAAAACAAGGAAACCACAATGATTACTGCAGTTCTTTCACTGCAGGGTTATTCATTATGGATTGCACACATGATCAACGATGGATCAAATGAATGTGCATAACATGAGAGCAGTCGCTTGTGATAAACCCACAGAGAATTATCACCTGACTGCACTTCCACTCAGGTCTACGCAGCTTTTTAAGCATCTTTCAGTTCATTATTGTGGATTTAGGGCCCGTAACTTTACTGTTTTTGGTTCGTTCTTTCTGCTCTCCCCTGCGTCGTCCTTCTGGTGCAAACCAAAAGTGAATATTGGACTTACAGTATTCATCAGGTGGCCAGAAATACTAATTGTAATGTTGCCCCATATCTGCTCAATGTGTAAATAGTCAACTGTTCGCCAACACATTCGCTACGTCAACAAGGTGATTACATTATCAAACTATGTAATGGAGACTTTCTTTTTGTTGTTGTTGTTACTCAGGCTAACGTGTGTATATACCAATATTTGCAATAATATTAAGTCAGCCAATATATCAGATTTATCGACCTAATAACGTTTTTAAAAGCTCCCGAATAGTGACTGACCTGCCACCCATCCATCTGCAGAAACATCAGTTGGTTTTGAAAGGGAGGCATGTAGCGGACATCTGCACTCTTCTCACCTTCACACACCTTTCAGACAGTCAGCCTGTAATATCTGACTCTCACTCTCTTACTTTACACACTACTTAGTTATGTCGACTTCCTCTCATGATTTAGAAGCTTTTCAAGACCGGGAGGGATTAGATTTATGTGTAAAGTGGATTCCTTGGCAAATCGATTAGAGGTGTATCAGTGTACCGGAGCTTCTCAGATCTTCACTCTTTCTAATGTGTTAAAGGCCCTGCACACCCACACAGGTGTTTCCAGCCGTTCCAGCTGCTTGGACCTGAGCTCAGGTTGATGCTGGGCAGAGATGTGCTTGGAAATGCCATTAAAGTCTGCAAAATGTCAATCAACCACAGGCTGTACTCAACCACACATACCTGAGAAGTGTTATTTGTCATTTAAAAAAAAACTCAAACTTTTCAATTAAATGTTTTCTTTGCTTTTGTTTTTGCAATGAATGTCAACATAAATGGTTGAAAGTAAGAAGGAGTGAGAGAAAAATAGAAAACAGTCTCCCAATTATATAGTTTGTCTAAGAGAAAGCACTGACTTTTAATTTTTTTCAAAAAACAGTGTATAGAGTTTCTTTCTCCCAGTGACTCTTTTATTTCTAGTGTCTCAATGACATAAAGTTTTCACCAAAATATGGACCCAACTACCAAAATGTCGTCAGTTAGTTGGCCTGTTAGCTAGAACAACAACACTGCCAATCAATGTCTTAGCTGCTGCTGTAAATAAACTCAGTCAGTAGCCAGCTAGCAAGGCTAACTTGCCAGTCAAAATAGTGGCAGCGGCAGGTTAATTCCGAGTGACCTCGGCAGCATTGTGATGCTAAGTTTCCTCAGAGTAAGACTCTGTGAAGGACGGAAACTAGTTTCTGGTTGTTATAGCTAACAAAAGCTCGCTAGCTAGCTGACATTTCTGAAACTGAGACTCCAATAGAACTGTTAATAATGAGTTTAGTTTTAATAATTTATTAAATTACTTAACAATTTATTTGTTCTTACTCTATGTTATAATGTAAATTCATGATTTACTTATAAATACCCACTGCTTCACATTGTGTTAATCAAAATAGCTAACTTCTCCTTAACATAGGAACCTTTTTTTCATCTCTTCTCAATGTTTTTTCTGATGTTATGTTGAAAGTGCATCTTCCGTTAAATGAGCAAAGTTGCAGACGTTTGCTAACCAGTCAATTTCCAGTCCAAGAAGTCCCTGCATCATCAAAAATGGCAGAAAGTGAGCTTACAGTAGATGCAAGAGGGCTTAATTGAAAATTAAAGTGCTCATAATAGCAGTGTAGTCCTCCTCCTCCTCCTCATGTTTCTGTCTGCCCCCCCCCCACTCTTTTATTTACTACAACCTTCCTTTACTTGTAATTGTAAGCACATTTATCATCAGGTCAATCAATTTGAGCGTTTAGCCTCTTCTCAGATGTCCATCCCTGATCAGACCTCTTTTCAAAATCTCTCTTTTTTAGATGGACCATAATTTATCTTTATATTACTAACAAAACCACACATACAATTAAGGGGACACCAGGAATTGAAGCCATCAACCTACAAGAAGTAAGGATTTTAGATTTTCTCATTTCTTTGCATGTGTGACCACGAGCTTGATGGATTTCAAGGCTGATTTATGCTTTATATGGTGCAATGTGATCATAAACCAATGGCACACATTCCAGAATTACTAACATACAGTGCAAACTAAATCAGTCTGCCTATGAATAGACCTTGTGAAAAATAAACGTATTTGTAGAGGTGTAATTATCCATTTTTTATATCAACATGACCTTTCAGTGGATACTATGAAGTAATGTTTGTATGTTTTTTATGTAGTTTTTTTCCCATATTTGAACCATTCATAATGATGAAGAAGTTAGTTAGTTTTCTGATGATTTTGCAGTACGTTGTGTGAAAGCAATGCAACAACGACCAAGGTTTTGCTTTTCCTGCAGTATTCTCTCGCTGTGTATTCCATGGAGCTTTTTGATTAACATTGATCACTGCATTTATTTTCCCTTGGAACAAATAATCATCTCTTTGTCCAGTTCTGGAAACCTTCCTTATACTGCACTGTGTCATGATTTATGTGGCCAGAGCAGTGCAACACCTGTTTCACTGCAGTTGGACTGTGTTCAGTTTTCGTAAGAGCAGAGAGACAGCAGCTCTCACACAGATTGAATTGAAGGAGCTAAATGTATTTTACAGTTTATTTGGTGAGTGCATAAAATAAATCCAATTCTGCAGCTCAGCAAGTAGAGATCAAAGATGGAGAGGGATATGCTACGTTCTATCTCATTATGAATTACATACACTCATTTGACAAATGCATTAAAATGCATTACAACAAAATATATTGCTATAATAATATGATATCTGCATGTGTCTGCTTGTCATTTGTTACTCAAACTCATAACCCAACTACAGTATTGTACTTGCTCAATTAATAATAAGAGATCATCTGTTTATTACACCTAACTTTGTTAATAGGCTACATATGCACATCTTACTTACAGATAAACAGCGTATCAGTGTGCGCTAAATATATGTAAAATATTGTACATTTTTAATGTAGTGTAGTGTGTACATTGTACAGTATATTAGTATTTTCCTTGCTTAAAGGTAACTGCCATATAGTTTCACTATACTGCTACATGCCACATACTGTATGTAAAAACAGCATTGATCCATATTTTATGTTTAAATCACACCACTTTCAGTTCCCGTAAATAAGAACAAAACCCCACCTTTTTTAAATTGCCAACTCATCTGGCTCAGGAGGGCGTGTCAAACATTTCTCTCCTTCGCGCAGCCTGCCAGCTTCTGTCAATCGAACAAAGACATGCCCTCTTAGCAATAAAGAACAATTTCTTTTTTTAAACTGATAAATAACATGTTGACATTATTAGTTGGACTTTACAGTGGAATGTCCAATGTGACATTTGCGGACTTACAAGTATCAAAGTCTGAATGAGTCTTTTCCTATATTCAAGTAGCTGTTACAGATGTTTAGTTGACATCTTCAAAAGATGCACACCCTCGTCACTCAGTAACGTCCAATGACCCTGTCGACCGCTACACCGGTGAGCTCATGGGATCACTGATGGTGATGTTACGTTCGAGAATCATCCGATTCCTGTCGACGGCTCTTTGGTACGAACGAAGGGAGCCAAATTGTAATTGGTGAAAGCCATTCTTTTTATCTTTGAGCCCCAATTTCACTGCCTGCTTTTAATCCACTCCCCTTTACGTGAAGAGTGAGAACCAGCCAGTCACTGCGTTGCATGAATTGCATTCAAGGCAACTTTATTTACATAACACATTTCATACAGAGAGTAAATTCAACGTAAGAAATTCACTGATAAAGCAAAGAGACATTAGGTCTGGTAATACGAATCATTTAGTGCTGATAGACCTACTCCACACATGCGGAATGAAATGATATTGGTGGGATGTCTACCTTTGAATCTGATCCAAATCTTACCCTATCATTATCCTAGTGATTATTTTGCAGATAAACCTGGTAACCCCCCCTTTTGAATGGCTCTGGGAAAGGAACGGAGCCATAAGATCCGGCTCACGATTTCTTCCACGACCACCATCTTTCACAGGTAGAAAATGTACAAACAGACAAACAGCGAAAAGCTCATGATGACCCCTCTCTCTAAGTTTCCCCCACCAGCACATGTTAATGTAGCACAGGTATCTCATGTTTGGTGGGACTTTTCCGATCTCCAGCTGCTCACAGTTACTCTCAGTGGTGGCTGCCAGGGTAGTGTGCCAGGGCAATATATCAGGCTAAGCTGGATGAGGCAAGTTATTCTGTAGAGAGGAACTTGGACTTGGAATTGGAGATGGTACAAGTAACAATATAAGGTCACTGTAAAAACACAGTAACCATTTCTATATAAGCCTGAGCAACCAGCCAGTCCCTGAGTCTGTGAGTAATAATACGTTACTTTACACTCTTGATTAGGATGAACTTTATTGCATGGAGATATCTAGAAATGTTTGAGTGATTACTGATTACAACCATCCCTACTCCTCACCCAGCATATATAGGAAAAGACTCCTTTGTGGGCAGAAGCAACAACATTGATTCTGTCAGGTAAGAAATACAAAAGTCATATCCACAAAAGCAGCCATTTGAAATCAAACTTTTGATGGTGAGCCAAGAGTTATGACTGATTACACTGATCGGTGCATTCGGTGATTATATGCATTCACAAGATGTGGCAAGCTGTTCCATATCAGTTTCCTGTTTGTGTTTTCCTTTAAAATGCTTGTTTAGCTGAGTAACAGACTAATATATTTGATCTCCACAGGCAGTGATGGTCGGCCCTGACTGAGCAAGACTGAAAAATCTTGGGTATTCGCCCAATTGGCTTAATAATCTTCTGTCTATGCTGCCTGTTTGACTGTGTTTCAAAAAACAAGAAAAACATTAGCACATTTCTTTTTTTTTTACAACATATAAATATGGAACAGCCTCACTGCAGTGGTCTCTTTATGTCAGTTAAATGAAGATATTACTTATATTGTTTATACAATAAGAATAAATTCAGCTAAATATTGCAATATTCTAAAAATGCAACATTAACACGGATATATTTAGTCATAAAGTTACAGCCAGCTGTTTTGTGCATGGCCCTAGGAATGACAGCGTCAGTCAACAAATATGGGATGGATTGCCATGACATTTTGTACATTCAGGGTTTCCAGATCATGAATCCTATTTGGTGATCCCCTGACTTTTCATCCAGCTAACATTGGCAAATGTATACATGCTAACACGCTAAACATGGTAAACAGTAGGCTGTATCTGCTTTGCATTATGTTAGCATTGCTATTGTGAGCATGTTAGCATGCTAGTAGTAGCATTTAACTAGAAGCACCACATTGCCAAAGTACAGCCTCAAAGAAGCGCTATCATGGCTGTAGACTCTTAGTCACGTTGTATGTTATGCTGAAACTCAAGAATTAAAAAAGCCAAAAGTGGGCTAAACATACTGTAGATCAGAATAGGGGTGGATGTATTGAAACTTGCAGTTATTCAAACTATACTACTGTATAAGGCTAACTATTACATTGCATTGTAACCTGAGGATCATCAGTGATTTGATGTAATCTCATAACACTATCAAACTTTGAAACCAGGAATCAGAAATGTACAGCAGAAATGCCCTGATCCGGCTGGTGCTATGATGAGAGGAACATCTGAGAGTTCACTGAGAAACCTATCCCCACCCCTGTAAACACACACACACACACACACACAGAGAAAGAGAGCAGCAGCAGTTCTGTCAGGCAGCTTGTGAGGAAGAAGGGATATTGAGAGCAGGGTGAAGGGAGGCTGAGCTGGCTTCCCCCTGCAGAGTCGGCAGTGTAACACCTATCGGACCCTGACGAATCTCGAGCATTGATCGCACAGAGATATTGACAGCTGTGCAAAGATCTGACTGCAGCCACTACTGCGTGGAATATGAACGATTCTAATTACAGACTGAAGCTGCATTGTGTGTTTGCCAAAAAACATCATTGCAGCCCTCCTGAGTAGCTCCATCTGAAATTGTTACCTACTGTGTGAAAAGCAAACATGGCTCTATAGCTTCACCATCTCCACCTTCATCTGTGCTGCCCTCTCTCTCTCTTTAATTCTCTCTCTCACTCTATATAATGTCAGTTTGATTGAGTGTCTTTTTCTCTCTTGTGTGCTCAGCAACAGCCTCCCTCCTCACACACACTCAGACACTCACATGCGCTCCCTTTATGTGGCTGCCTGGACGCATGAAACACTGCATGAGGGGACTGGTACTCTGGATTCTTATGACTCTTCATTTTGAGGTAAGGCTGGACTGTCTGGCGCATTGGTCACTACCATACATCTTACGGACCCCGAGGGGCTCTAAGTGGTAATAAAATGGCATTACTATGGCTGTGGCTCGGTTGCAGCGGCAGCAGCAGTGTTGGCACTTAATGCAAGCCATATTACAAGATCCTTTTGTCTGGTGGTGTATAATCTGTCTGGCAGTTTGTGTTACAGTCCGAGGTAGATGGATAAACTGCATATTAAGTGCTTCAGTGTAATGCATCTTGTTTGCTACATGTTGGTGGATGTTGGAGTAGCAGTTTCTTTAACTGTGTAGTTGGGTCAGAATATGCTACATCAATTTTACTTGGTGTTAAACAAACATTTGGATCATTGTGTTCTTTAAGTAATTCATGAACTGCAAGTAGATTGTTACTTACACGGACAATCCCACATGTATCGTGTTTGTCAAATCTATTCATGGTTGTTTTACAAATGCATCAAAAGGATGCAAGAACCAGGAAGTAATCTTGTGCAAGTGTAAGTATGAGTGTTGCATACACTGCTAACTTCTGGCTGAAATGTGTTCAATTTATTAAGTGGCCAATCTCTTTGTCACAGAGAGTCTAGCTGTCCACCACAAAGGCTTTGTGTCTTCCTGTTTGGGGAGAAAGTGTATATTTTGCTGTCACCGTGTGACAGTTTATTGCTCTAATTCTGGATCAAGACCAACGGATCTGCTGACTAAAGAGCTGCACTCCTTGAACTTTAGAAGACGTGAGCTTGTTGGGTTTTTTTTTTAATTATTGTTCTGGCAGTCCAGTGATGCTGAGTGAATTGCAAGTGGCAGGCCTACTGGTCCAAATGATAAAATCCTTCCCTCTTAAATCAGTTACCGAAATTTCCGGGACATAAGGAGTGTCTGACACATCTCTTAGTTTCTCAACTCCATGGCTTTAACAAGGTAAGATGCATCAGAGTGCAGAGCCTTGGCTCCAGTTTCACTTTTAAATGAGAATGCCTTCTTGGTCTGACCAACATCATCACACGAACCAGATTTCACAGCTGGGCATCACTCGTCAAAGGCTTCTGCTCCTTCTAACGTTCACAAAGATCTCTGGAGTTCGTGACTGCTGTATTTGGAGGTACCTGCACTTTAATATGTTTCTTCTCCAGGAAATAAATTGTCATCTACAAAGAGGCGTCATTTTTATCCACAGCGGTTGTTGTTGTGTTGTTTGGATGGAATAACAAAGCTGAACCGTCTCTCATCACAAACTAAAGGCTTCTATGTTGCATATGGTTAGACGATGGGTACAGACAATGTGAAATGATTAAGGTAAAAAAATAACAGGTGGCTTTGGTTCCACATCATTAGCTATGTGTGCGACACTGCTGCTGATTGTTGTCATCCAGGATTATCCTCATGAATGACAGCTTTTGTGTTTTTGAGAAAGCAAACGCATTGTGCTTCTATTAGTTAGAATCATTGACTTAAATGCTGTGAATGCTGATCTGCAATTGAAAATGTGTCTCTGCTTCTATCTAGTGTCCCCACCTTCAGAGTGTGAGGTGGACGGGCTCCCCAGTGGTTATGGATCTAGGGACTCCATTCTCAGGCCGAGTGCGCAGAGGGACTGGAAAAGACGAAGACGAGGGCAACTGAGGAGGATTAGCAGGTATACGTTACTACTGTGTATTGATGGCATGGATCATAATTTACATTTTATAGCCACTCACGTGATCACATCTGTTCAAAGTGTCACAGTCACATGACAGGCATTTTATCTGGGATATTGGATTTGCTGTGTGTCAGCAGTGTGGCGAGGCATGATTCCATTTAATGCCTCATGTGCAGCTAATAGGCTGGCTGCTGCGGGAGTGCATACAGCTGGAGTTGCTGCTGTCTGACGGTGTGGTCAGTATAAAAACCTTGTGTTCGTCTGGTTGCTGATGTTTCAGCTGCAGCAGCTGGGATCCAGGACACACCAGCGCTGAGGCTGGCAGAGGGAAACAGCAGCCTTCGTTTGATCTGAGCGAAGGTGCAGCCATGCGCTGCTCCACCGTGCTTGGCATCCTCACAGGGGTGCTTCTCTACTTGGTGCTGGGAGCTGTGGTGTTCCGGGCCCTGGAGGCTCCACGAGAGGAGGGCAAGCACATGCAACTGCAAGACACGCGGCGGGAGTTCTTGTTGAACTTCACCTGTGTGGGTCCAGACAACCTACAGAGCCTTATAGAGGTACAGCAGACCTTCTCCTGACGAGAGCCACTCATTTCAATTCAGTTCAATTCAATTAAAACAACTTTATTTGTCCCCAGGGGGCAGTTAAAGATGGCTTCATGGGGCAGTTCCACATAAAACAGCATAGACATACAGTGCAAAACAATGAGTGCTACTTGAACAATACTACTAGTCTAATTTAAATAAATATAGTTTTAAAGGTGCAAAAGGTGTGCAAATATGGCAGTGAGGTGGAATTGATGTGCAAAAGGCAGTATGAGTATACAATATACAATATACTCATTACCTAGTTCGGAATATTTTAAGTGTTTAACAGCTAAACAAGCACCCATCAACGATGTAGGCTCTCTAGGACAGCCAAGCTACTGTTCCCCTCTGTTGTCATAATTTCCAGTAGGCGGGGCATCATGGTGGGTGGATAAGCTCAAGTGCCTCTTCCTCTTGTGTTCTCAGTCTATAAATGGGCTTGAACATATTAGTGACACATCACAACCACCTTTGTGTCAATTTTGTGTTATTTAAATCAGTGGTTACCACCTTTTTTGCCATGTAACTTCTCGAGTCTCACAGCTCATGGCTTTGACATGACATTTATACCAAACAGTGATTTTCCTTCCCAGATCATATAATTTTAAGGATTTTTACTGGCCGGACGAAGTAAATGTATTCACTTTTTCACAAAAACATTTCGTGTTTTTCCCTTATTACTTAAATCATCTTGTGAGTCCAAAGATTTATTTTGGGAGGCCTTTGGGGGTCCTGACGCCCAGTTTGGGAACCACTGAAAAGTAATCTAAACACAGCTTGTGACCAACAAAAATTGTGTGTCATTTATTCCTTTCATTGTTATGCAAAAATACTTTTCAGCGACTACTCAAAAAAGCTGAAATGCCATGACATTAATATGTAAAAAAATACATTTTGCTAATAATTTTAGGGAATATTTTCTTTAATATTATAAGTGAGGTGACTTTTTTTTTTTCACTATCGGTTATCTATTTCTGTCCAACAGGGTACATGCAAAAGTGACAGTAAACAAAGTCACAGGTTGTTGTTATTTATATGTAAACAAACTCCAGAGGATCTGAAGCTTAGCAACTGGCCACCTCGTGTAGCTAAAAATACATTTTGGCCTGGTGTCTAACAGATAACTGTCTCTGCTTCACCCTTTATATTCATTGGGAACTTGGATGACTGTGACAATACAATATACAAATACAACACAAACGTATCCTAATCAATCAGTTTAGTGGGTCGTTAGGCTGACCCTTTTGTAGGGTTTGGTTCTGGCCTATGAAGCTCTTCATGACCCGGTAGAGCAGCACAGCACGACTGTGGGCCAGAGAACAGGTGTAGTCAGAGCTGCTATGTAAGGATGGGTCCGCTCTAGTGTGTGTTTAAGAGCATGAAAGCTGATCCGTGCATAGGTTGAGCGCGATGAGCAGGGTTGGCAAACGTGCTGTGATCCTCAGATGTTTGTCCTCACTCCAGAATGACACTTGTAAATGACTGTTTTAGCCTGCAAAGTGAGATGCAGTGGCTGACATTTGCAAAAAGGTTAAAGGGACTAAGGTACATGACGGAAGTAAACAACTTGTTTTTGATTATTGAAAGGAAAATAAAAAAGAACTGGCACATTCCTTTAGTACATCCTGTTTACTGATTGAATGAAAAGACTGAAAGGATAATGAGGACATAAAATATGTATTATAGTTTCAAATATTAGCAGTGAATGGATAACTAGTATGGGACCCCAAAGTGTTCAATGTTGAATAAATAAAAAATACATTATTAAAAAAACATACAAACAAATTGCTTAAAGGAGTTTAATGAAAGTTTATTTAATTTAATTATGTACACTTTTATTTCAAAATACCTTTTTTTTAAGTTTCATAATATTGCTATTTATAGTTGCACATTTTATTTAATAATGTCACTTTTCATGACTGTGGTGTTGTCGGTGGTCACCACCCCTTTTCCTTTCAGCATACCATGTTCCCCCAACCAATCCTAATTTTATTCAGCATGAACCAACTAGAGACTGCTGCTGTAAATACACACAGCACATAGACACCTTAAATAAACCGCTTTACAAGGCTTGATGCTGAGCAATAAACCAAGCTCACATTACTAGCCAGCTAGCTAGGTAGCGTGAGTAGCCCTGTTAAGCTAAAAAAAATAAAAAGAGATGTTCGCTTTTGTGTCTGTGTACTGTGTTTATTTAAAGCAGTGGCTAGAAATTGGATTCAGAATGACTTTGACAGTCTTGTTGCTAGAGCTAACACGAGTGGCTAATGGCTATATCTGGTCGCAGTTGTTGAGCTAGCCAGCTTAAAAGCCACCACTGTGATAAAAGTGGCATTATGAAAAATGCCATTAAGACATAAAAGGAGACTTTAAAAATAAATAAATGATAAAATGCCTAATATAAAATTTTGTTTTTATATTACACAATGTATTCACGTGACTATTTTATAGTTACTTATTTATTTATTTATTTTATCAAACATTTCATACATAAAAGCAATAAGAATGAATGATTAAAGGACATTGTCTACCAACTCATTCATCTTTAAGAAAAAAAGGTTAATACAAAGTGTTTGTTAGCTTTCTAAAACAAAAGCTTCCAGTACAATTTTCCACATTATTAGAATAATACAAATATATTATAAGCACTCAGTGACTTGATTGTAACACATGCATTTAATGACAGCTTACATAAGAACTAAAGTCATGTGAAGCAGGCAGCTGTTACAAAGTCATTCTTCAGATGTTCTGATCCATAAGCAGCATTGTGGGTCCGGTTTCACTGAACCAATGTCAGCTGATGTTTCAACAGGTCTTCAATAGATTTAAAGTTCCTTCCTACTACAATGTGTTCTCAACTCAAGTAATGTGAGATGTCACGTCACACACACCACACAATCCCACTCAGCCATACAGTCGTACATTTTCTACCACTGGCTATTAATGGGGTTGATCCTGTGTATGGTACATGGCACAGCTGGTATGCAGGTGGGACAATGTGGTCTAGCCAGTTCTCAGTGGTGGTCCTCATGCTGTATGCCAGAGAATAATGCACAGCAGAGGAAATGTATAGTCAACAATTTTCAATCAATAAATTAATTGTTTGTCATTTTTCAAGCAAAAACTACTTGGGATGTTTTGCTGTTTATCTCTGTTTTATGTAAGTTTTGAGTTTTTGACTGCTGGTTGGATAAACCAAGTGAGACATTTTTTTCTGTATTTTCTGGCATTTTATTGACTAAACAATCTGTAAAAAGAATAAACACATTAATCGATAATGAAAAGAATTATTAGTTGCAGCCCTGAAATCTGTTTTAAGGAATCTGCAACATTAGAAACACCGGTGCCACTCTTGGTCATTGTACATTTTCTGTTTTGTAATTGGCCTAGCATACGAAAAATCATCTTTCTAATGGTTTTGTACTTTTGTACTTAAGTCTATGGTCACATGAGGTTACTGTGACTGTCTGTCAGATATGTCAGTATATTGGCATGCAAAGCTGAAGTGCACCACCTGCTCTCACGTATGGATAGTATTTCCCTCTACAATCTTACTCCTTGTGTTGCGTGATAACATTAAAGCAGGGTAATGCAGATAAACAGTCTGACTGAATAGATTATGGCTCTTTTCTGGCTCCAAATAGTTCAGACAAATTCCGTGCTGTGGTGAACAGACTGCACAGAGGCTGTGGTGCACATTGCTAACCTCATAATTTACCCTTTGACCCTGAATTATTTTTATTTAACATGAACCAGTTGAGGAGTAAATACAGCTTTCATTTCGACATTCAAAATTGTTAAAACCAAGTCTTTACCTACTGTAACAGTCAATGTTTGGTCCCACCCAGTAAACAGCAATGGGTTTCTTTTTTTTTGCATTTTCTAGTTTTTTTTGAATACTGTTAAAAGTGCCCTTTTAAATTTTTTCACTTTTTATGAAACCCAATAAAAGAAAAGAACATTTGTGAATTATTTTTTCAAAGGTGAATAAATAAAATCTGTTGATTTAAAAGAACTAATGGTCACATCAAATAATAGTGAAGTACAACTCAAAAGAGGCTCTTCCAAACGCTAGAGAAGACCATTGAAGTGTTAACACAGAAAACTAAACTTGGCAAACTGCTGGCTGTCCTTGCACTAATTAGAAGCTTCCACAATTCAAGTTAATGCACAACTGGAATTGGAAAACATTAGAAATCAATCAATTTTCTCAAATGAGTTGGGACAGACATATGCAGTGGTGTCCGACCAACAGACAGGATCAATCAGATACAGACCTGTCTCTATGATCATTTACGTCTAATTTATTAGAAGTAATAATGTCTGCAGAGAGACCAAGTTCAGTCACAACTTATCATATTCAGCTTTAAATTCAGAGTTAACATATGTCTTCAAGTACCAACACCGACACTAAACAGATAATTAGATGAGGGAATTAGGTAATCTGTGCTGGCAGTGGTTCGATCCACTCGGGACAGAATGGAGCCGTCACAGTTGTAAATCACTTCTTTGTCACCGACAAAGCTGATGCAGCGACAATGCTTTTTTTTTTTACAGCATCTGCATTACTGGAGGACTTGAAGCCTTGCAGCTGGTTGTAAAGTGATAAACAGATTGATATTTAATTAGACAATAAAAAGAAAATCATGCTCATGTGCGTGCCTTTGAAACTTTCAACATGTCTCAAAATTAATCATGTATACAATTTGAATTAGCTTATGGGTTAATTTACTAATTCGTATGGTTTCGCTCACCCTTCTTTTAATTGTCCAATTAAGTATCAATTCATAAATCAATTTCATAAACTAACCACTAATCTTTTCTTCCACTACCCCATCCTAGGAAGTGGTGGATGCTGTCGGTGCAGGTGTGGATCCCAACAGCAACATCACCTTTGTCAGCCAATGGGATCTTGCCAGTGCCTTTTTTTTCTCAGGGACAATCATCACAACCATCGGTGGGTGCCCAGTTGAACCAGTAAGACCAACAAAGTAACATCTAATTAAATATTTGTTACTGGAATCTGATTAATTTCAAATCACCTTCTGACCCCACGTGTTCAGGTTTTGGAAATATCTCCCCCAAGACAGAAGGAGGGCAGCTGTTCTGCATTTTCTACGCCCTGGTGGGAATCCCGATGTTTGGTATCCTGCTCGCTGGAGTCGGAGACCATCTGGGTACTGGGCTGAGGAAAACTGTTGCCAAGATAGAGACTCTTTTCCGGGTCAGACCCTAAACAGAGCTTTCAGTGTCTTCTTTGCTTGCACTGCACACAGACTTTCCTTTATTGGTCTCATCCCACTTTGTTGTTTCACCCTGCTGACAGAAATGGCGAGTTAGTCCAAC
Source organism: Nannoperca obscura (assembly GCA_036024295.1). Taxonomy (NCBI): domain Eukaryota; kingdom Metazoa; phylum Chordata; class Actinopteri; order Centrarchiformes; family Percichthyidae; genus Nannoperca; species Nannoperca obscura. The sequence continues at coordinate 17,588 of JAVQJL010077018.1, forward strand.
CATTGTGCGAGTGATCTCAGCCGTCCTGTCCATCCTGCTGGGTTGCTTGCTCTTTGTTGCAGTGCCTATCCTGGTTTTTCAAGAGGTGGAGCAGTGGAGTCTTTTGGAGTCGGCCTACTTTGTAGTTATCACCCTGACAACAGTGGGGTTTGGAGACTATGTTGCAGGTATAAACAGTTAATCAACCACCCACATGCTTCTTAACATACCCTCCCAGTGGCGAGTAGACTTTCTGAGGGAAAGGGTCAACATGAAGGGGCACCTGCTTTTAAAGTTTAAACCCCTTTAACCATTAGCAAGGGTGCCGCAACATGCTGGTCCCAGAAATGTTCAGATCCTTTATTTTTGTTAAACTAACAATAGCTAACAACATTTCAAGATACTATACTACTAAAATAAATATTCTATTAAAAGTAAATGTCCTGAGTTCAACGTTTTACTTAGGTACATAACAGGAGCATTATCAAAAATTATCAAAAGTAGCCTCACAATTTTTATTGTACTGAATTATTATTATTGATAAATTGACATGTTTTAATTATATATAATGTTGTTACGTTTATTCAAGAACATTGCATAACATCATGTAAACTGGTCGTATGTTTTGGAAGTCTAGTAACTAAATAACTAAAGCTGTCAAATGTAGCACATTGAAATGTACAAGATTTCCCTCAGAATTGGTGATTTTAGCAGAAAATAGAAATATTAGAGTAAAGTACCTCACAATTAGATTTAGATATGGTAAGCAAGTAAAGTAAGCAGAGGCAAACCATGATAAGTGATTTTATTCGTATAAATGAACATCTCCTTAATACGACTAATACTCTCATTCGGGAAAAGGTGAAAATAAGACACGAGGGAGGCCTCATGCTGGGTTTGCCCAGAGCCTACCTTGCCCTGTCTGCATGCAGAGATGAGACTGGGGTTTATTTATGCCCCGAGGACATGAAAGAGATGAACTTGAGTTAACAAGAGGGGCACATCAGAGGCCATAGAAAATGTCTTATCAATATGGAAGGCTGATTGGACCAAAACGTCTAGTTCAGCATTCTGTGGACCTTAAGGCTTCAATGCTATTAGTTGGCGTCAACATACCCACCCCTTTTTGATGTAGGGGCTGTACTTGTACCTATGTTGTGGTCATGTGGGATCTTACTAGTTGGTACGTTGGTATGGAAGGCCGAATGTAGGTATAAGTACAGCCCAACGCAGCTCCTACGTCAAAAAGGGGTGGGAGCGATGTCCCATTGACCTTCCTTAAATCAGTGCACTGATACACCCCCATTAAACAGCCTTTTTAAATAGGGCAATTAAACACCCAGAGCACTCAGAGCACCCTGTGCACACCGCTAGATACGCTTTTATATACAGTATCAATACAAATGTACTTAGGACGTTTCGCTGTTTGTTCAAGACAGCAGAAGTGAAAACATAGTTTCTGTTGCAGTCCAATTTGTTTGTATCTGACTTGCGCTTGCTTTTGCATATTTTTGCTTTTTTGCTGAATTTATTGATCTGTAGATGAGTTAATTAGCCATCCATAAATATAACTGTCAGTTGGAATGCATTAAGTTCACTTAGCACAGACGAATTTCATTTGCCTCATATATTATGTTTTTTTTTCTTGTAAGAGATGAATTATTGATGATCTAATCTGCTATAATATCTGCTATCTGTAAAAAAGGATGCATGGGTGTATTAATGTGTTGCCTTTACACACTGCTACTGTACACTGTGTCTTTGTGTCTTCTCAAAGGGGATTCTGGAAATGAGGGGAGTGACCACTGGTATAAGCCTTTGGTGTGGTTCTGGATCTTGCTGGGTCTTGCCTACTTTGCATCTATCCTGACAATGATTGGTAACTGGCTTCGGGTTCTATCTAAGAAGACCAGAGCTGAGGTACTTCTTCTCTTATGTCTGTTTTATCATGTCTGGTGTGTGCCACTCCTTTTCCAACATCTCTGGTTTTATCCTTTTCTCTTAGATGGAGGAACTTCGAGCCCACGCCACTGACTGGACACAAAACATCCAGAATATGTCTGTGGATTTTCGCATCCCAGGAAAAATTGATGACCCCTTCAAACGGCGTCGCCGAAAGCGCCGTCATGGCCCTCGCAGCCATGGTCACAGTGTGTCAGCTAATGGGGCCCCGGACCCTGAGGGGAAAGAAGAGCAGCATGAGAGTCAGACAGAATCTGGATCCTCCTCTTCCTCCTCTAGCGAATCCGGGTCTGGATCAGAATCAGACTCTCAGGCCACTCAGACGGATCGAGTGCCTGAAGGAAAAAACGCAGAGCCTGAAAAGGAGTCTCTTCCAGATCCCCACCTGTCTCAGCCTCTGGACTACTTTGGGGAGAACCTTGCGTTTATTGATGAGTCTTCAGATGCTCAGAGTGGTAAACTACACTTGGATCCTCTGCTGGATAAAACACAACCCAACGCTGCACGCTCCCGTCAGCCCAAGAGGAGACGCCAAAGAAGACCTGTTCCACAGAGAAGCCCCAAAATCAACCGCTCCAACACTGACAAGAAGGAGCCCAATGGAAACCCAAAACCACTTCCAAATCTACCACTGAAGCCTTCAGATTGAGGCTGCTATCACAAGCATCAAATTGAGAGATTTGAGATGTGTTCATAATCTGACAGAGGAGTTCTTAGTGTAGCAATTGATTTGTGTATATGTACTGCTTACTTACAGACACTTAAGATGAAAACATGTTGCAGAAGCCTTAGCCACTTGTGGTTTGCATTTGAAGCTCTTAGCATGCTGAGTGTGTATGCCTCAATCAAAGATGAAGTGATCTCTATGCCAATGTTCCCATTACTTTCTGAGGAGTTACTGCTCTCTACTGGGCCAAGACAGAAATGCACTACCACTCTCCAAACATGAGGCGTCCTGCCTTTTACTAATTCAAATAGTGCAAAAGAGCAACAAAACAACATGTGGTCAGAAACTCACCACAGCAGTGCAGCCTCATATTGAGGAGAGGTATGCGTTGGTCTGTGACAGTCACTCTTAAATCCTGCCAACAATTAAATGGGTACCGAACAGGCTCTGGTACATTTTTTGGTATGTAACAAAACATTTTTAAACACTGTGTACAACCATAATATTTGCATTTTGATGGCTAAAAGCATTAACCCTACTGTACTGCATATATGTAATAAAGATTTTTTTTTTAAATGAAAGCAGCACTGTGTCTTACAAGCATGTTTAGAATATTGTTACAAGTACTTGATTTCTAATAATTCTGTTTTGACCAATAAGCTTCTCTGGGAAACATGTTACATTACGTTTAGGAGCAACTGGGGGTTCAGTGTCTAGCTCAAGGACACTTCAACACATGGACAGGAGGAGCTGGGGATCGAACCGCCAACCATAACCCTACCTCCTGCGCCGTTATAACAAAACGTTATAACAAACATCCTGTTAATAACAAACATCCTGTTAATAACAAACGTTATAACAAACACCCTGTTAATAACAAACGTGTTGAACAAACGTTATTTTTATCATCATGCGTTGGGTTACGGTACACTAAGATTAAGACACGCTCAATTTTCCTACATGAAAAAGTAGATCTACATTCCTAACAAAGCTGGGGTCAAGGCATAATAAGGTGTATTAACGTGAGCTGAATCACAGTGTGATTCTTTAAGTGTTTCTCCAGAGACCAAAAACAAATCACTCAGCCACTGGAAAACAGGATCTGACTGTAATGTGTCCCAAACTTATTCATAAGTGCCTCTTCATGAGAATAATCTATGGACTGAAAAATGGTTTCAGGTTCCATTCCAGATTAACAGTGACAAAATTATTTTCTGGAGGTTTTCTGGTCTGTCTTGTTGAAAATGTGCTGCTTACAGAATCAGACACATTCCTGAGCTAAGAAAATACCTCTTGGTGGCAGTGTGAGCCTCTTCTAGGAGTAAAGAAGGCACCCATGGCATAGTTGTCTTTTAATTTAGTGTCTAAACACCTACAAGATTTTCACCTAAAAACCACCTTGTTTGGGTGTTTAGATTGAAGAGGAATCACTTTGTAATTTGACAAGCTTATTTGAAAATACTTTTGGTTTCAATAGTTGTTATATTCAGACAAAAGATTATCACATATTTAGAGAAACAAGATGAAGAGGCTGTACATATCTCATTTTTCAGTCCAATCAAAGTGGTGGGCCAGCCAGCCGACATTGGCATCCCTACAGCCGTGCTGCTAGCATGGCTAAAAGTGACACTACCAAGAGGCAGAAATATAAGCCACAGTTTTAATTTGATTCCAGGCTATATTAGTGGTTTCTGTCAGTAAGCTGAAATACAGGCTGTATTATAAATAGAGAGGGCGGAAAGTGTTTTCAAATGTTATGGTGAGGATGAAAACATTCATGTGGCTTTAATGATCACTTTAGACCAGTGTAGGTTGGTGGAGACAGGCCAGACGTGCTGCAGGATTTGAATAGCACACATGCAGTGTTGTATTGTTGAAGTACTGAATACATGCCCTTCAAGCTGTCAAATGGCCCTTTTAGCATGTGCTGTTGCTCCTCAGTTGATCCATGTAAGTGATACTCCTCTGGAAACTCTACCTTGGTTTCACTCTGAAAATGGCACCAAGGACAAATATGGTGCAGCAGAAAACTTGTGGCTGCAGTTGTTTTGTTGTCTGTAATTTATATTATTTTTAAAGGGAAATCGGATGTGCCTTAAAAACACAAAATATCTGTTACATAAAAGCTGAAGTTGTCACTCATTTACAGGGGGGGGGGGGGGGGGGGGGGGGGGGGGGGGGGGGGGGGGGGGGGGGGGGGGGGGGGGGGGG